>OU342741.1:62931565-63200329 GCA_910589775.1 Avena eriantha
TTTCACAAACCACATATGGATACACCAGTGTTCACTACATGTGTGTTCTTTCCACAAACCACTTATGGATCCACCAGTGTTCATTGCATGTGTGTTCTTTTCCACAAACAACATGGATCAACCAATGGCATTGCATGTGTGTTCTTTCCACAAGCCACACATGGATCAACCAATGGCATTGCATGTGTGTTCTTTTCACAAGCCACACATGGATCAACCAATGGCATTGCATGTGTGTTCTTCTCACAAACCAAACACGGATCCACCCAAGTCATTGCATGTGTGTTCTTTCCACAAACCACATATGGATCAACCAGTGTCATTGCATGTGTGTTCTTTCCATAAACCACATATGGATCAACCACTGTCATTGCATGTGTGTTCTTTCCACAAACCACATATGGATCCAATAGATTCATTGCATGTGTGTTCTTTTCACAAACCACATATGGACCCACTAGAGTCATTGCATGTGTGTTCTAACCAGCACTAGAGTCATTGCATATGTGTCTTTTAACAAACCACATATTGATCCACCAGAGTCATTGCATGTGTGTTCTTTCCACAAACCACAGATGGATCCACGAGAGTAATTTCATGTGTGTTCTTTTACACAAACCACATATGGATCAACCATTGTCATTGCATGTGTGTTCTTTCCAAAAACCACAGATTGATCCACTAGAGTCATTGCATGTGTGTTATTTTCACAAACCACACATGGATTAACCAATGGCATTAAATGTGTGTTCTTTTAACAACCCACATATGGATCAACCAGTGTCATTGCATGTGTGTTCCTGTCACAAACCACATATGGATACACTAGCGTCATTGCATGTGTGTTCTTTCCAAAACCACATATGGATCCACTAATGTCATTGCATGTGTGTTATTTCCACAAACCACACATGGATCAACTCGAGTCATTGCATGTGTGTTCTTTTCACAAACCACACATGGGCCCACTTGAGTCATTGCATGTGTGTTCTTTCCACAACCACACATGGATCAACCAATGTCATTACATGTGTGTTATTGTCACAAAACCACATATGGATCAACCAATGGCATTGCATGTGTGCTCCTGTCATGAACCACATATGAATCCAGCAATGTTCATTGCATGTGTGTTCTTTCTACAAACCACATATGGATCCACTAGAGTCATTGCATGTTTGTTCTTTTCACAAACCACACATAGGATTAACCAATGGCATTGCATGTGTGTTCTTTTAACAACCCATATATTGATCAACTAGTGTCACTGCATGTGTGTTCCTGTCACAAACCACATATGGATACACCAGAGTCATTGCATGTGTGTTCTTTCCACAAACCACATATGGATGCACCAATGTCATTGCATGTGTGTTCTTTCCACAAACCACACATGGATCAATCAATATGATTGCATGTGTGTTCTTTACAAAACCACATATGGATCCACAAGTGTTTGATTGCATGTGTGTTCTTTCTACAAACCACATATGGATCCACTAGAGTCATTGCATGTGTGTTCTTTTCACAAACCACATATGGACCCTCTTGAGTCATTGCATGTGTGTTCTTTCTAAAAATCACACATGGATTAACCAATGGCATTGCATGTGTGTTATTGTCACAAACCACATATGGATCAACCAATGTCATTGCATGTGTGTTCCTGTCATGAACCTGATATGGATCCACTAGTGTTCATTGCATGTGTGTTCTTTCCACAAACCACATATGGATCAACTAGAGTCATTGCATGTGTGTTCTTTGAACAACCCACATATGGATAAACCAGTGTCACTGCATGTGTGTTCCTGTCATGAACAACATATGGATCCACCAGTGTTCATTGCATGTGTCTTCTTTCCACTAACCACATATGTATACACTAGAGTCATTGCATGTGTGTTCTTTTTACAAACCACACATGGATCAACCAATATCATTGCATGTGTGTTCTTTCTACAAACCACATATGGATCCACCAAAGTCATTGCATTTGTGTTCTTTCCACAAACCACACATGGATCAACTAGAGTCATTGCATGTGTGTTCTTTTCACAAACCACACATGGACCCACTTGAGTCATTGCAAGTGTGTTCTTTTCCCAAACCACACATGGATCAACCAATGTCATTGCATGTCTGTTATTGTCACAAACCACATATGGATCAACCAATGTCATTGCATGTGTGCTCCTGTCATGAACCACATATGAATCCGCTGGTGTTCATTTCATGTGTGTGATTTCTACAAACCACATATGGATCCACCAAAGTCATTCCATGTGTGTTCTTTCCACAAACCACACCTGGATCCAACAGAGTCATTACATGTGTGTTCTTTTCACAAACCAGACATGGACCCACTTGGGTCATTGCATGTGTGTTCTTTCCACAAATCACACATGGATTAACCAATGGCATTGCATGTGTGTTACGGTCACAAACCACATATGGATCAACCAATGTCATTGCATGCGTTTTCCTGTCATGAACCACATATGGATCCACCAGTTATCATTGCATGTGTGTTCTTTCCACAAACCACATATGGATCCACCAATGTCATTCATGTGTGTTCTTTCCACAAACCACGCATGGATTAACCAGAGTCATTGCATGTGTATTCTTTTCACAAACCACACATGGACCCACATGAGTCATTACATGTGTGTTCTTTCCGCAAACCACACATGGATCAACCAATGTCATTGCATGTGTGTTATTGTCACAAACCACGTATGGATCAACCAATGTCATTGCATGTGTGTTCCTATCATGAACCACATATGAATCCACCAGTGTTCATTGCATGTGTGTTCTTTCTACAAACCACATATGGATCCACTAGAGTCGTTGCATGTGTGTTCTTTTCACAAACCACATATGGACCCACTAGAGTCATTGCATGTGTGTTCTTATACTAAAACCAGCACTAGAGTCATTGCATGTGTGTTCTTTTCACAAACCAGATATGGATCCATCAGTGTCATTGCATGTGTGTTCTTTGCATGAACCACATATAGATCCACCAGTGTTCATTGCATGTGTGTTGTTTCCACTAACCACACATGGATCAACCAGAGTCATTGCATGTGTGTTCTTTTTACAAACCACACATGGATCAACCAATGTCATTGCATGTGTGTTCTTTCCAGAAACCACATATGGATCCACCAATGTCATTGCATGTGTGTTCTTTCCACAAACCACACATGGATCAACCAGAGTCATTGCATGTGTGTTCTTTTCACAAACCACACATGGACCCACTTGAGTCATTGCATGTGTGTTCTTTCCACAAACCACACATGGATTAACCAATGGCATTGCATGTGTGTTATTGTCACAAACCACATATGGATCAACTAATGTCCTTACATGTGTGTTCCTGTCATGAACCACATATGGATCCACCAGTGTTCATTGCATGTGTGTTCTTTCCACAAACCACATATGGATCCAATAGATTCATTGCATGTGTGTTCTTTTCACAAACCACATATGGACCCACTAGAGTCATTGCATGTGTGTTCTAACCAGCACTAGAGTCATTGCATATGTGTCTTTTAACAAACCACATATTGATCCACCAGAGTCATTGCATGTGTGTTCTTTCCACAAACCACAGATGGATCCACGAGAGTAATTTCATGTGTGTTCTTTTACACAAACCACATATGGATCAACCATTGTCATTGCATGTGTGTTCTTTCCAAAAACCACAGATTGATCCACTAGAGTCATTGCATGTGTGTTATTTTCACAAACCACACATGGATTAACCAATGGCATTAAATGTGTGTTCTTTTAACAACCCACATATGGATCAACCAGTGTCATTGCATGTGTGTTCCTGTCACAAACCACATATGGATACACTAGCGTCATTGCATGTGTGTTCTTTCCAAAACCACATATGGATCCACTAATGTCATTGCATGTGTGTTATTTCCACAAACCACACATGGATCAACACGAGTCATTGCATGTGTGTTCTTTTCACAAACCACACATAGGCCCACTTGAGTCATTGCATGTGTGTTCTTTCCACAACCACACATGGATCAACCAATGTCATTACATGTGTGTTATTGTCACAAAACCACATATGGATCAACCAATGGCATTGCATGTGTGCTCCTGTCATGAACCACATATGAATCCAGCAATGTTCATTGCATGTGTGTTCTTTCTACAAACCACATATGGATCCACTAGAGTAATTGCATGTTTGTTCTTTTCACAAACCACACATGGATTAACCAATGGCATTGCATGTGTGTTCTTTTAACAACCCATATATTGATCAACTAGTGTCACTGCATGTGTGTTCCTGTCACAAACCACATATGCATACACCAGAGTCATTGCATGTGTGTTCTTTCCACAAACCACATATGGATGCACGAATGTCATTGCATGTGTGTTATTTCCACAAACCACACATGGATCAATCAATATGATTGCATGTGTGTTCTTTACAAAACCACATATGGATCCACAAGTGTTTGATTGCATGTGTGTTCTTTCTACAAACCACATATGGATCCACTAGAGTCATTGCATGTGTGTTCTTTTCACAAACCACATATGGACCCTCTTGAGTCATTGCATGTGTGTTCTTTCTAAAAATCACACATGGATTAACCAATGGCATTGCATGTGTGTTATTGTCACAAACCACATATGGATCAACCAATGTCATTGCATGTGTGTTCCTGTCATGAACCTGATATGGATCCACTAGTGTTCATTGCATGTGTGTTCTTTCCACAAACCACATATGGATCAACTAGAGTCATTGCATGTGTGTTCTTTGAACAACCCACATATGGATAAACCAGTGTCACTGCATGGGTGTTCCTGTCATGAACAACATATGGATCCACCAGTGTTCATTGCATGTGTCTTCTTTCCACTAACCACATATGTATACACTAGAGTCATTGCATGTGTGTTCTTTTTACAAACCACACATGGATCAACCAATATCATTGCATGTGTGTTCTTTCTACAAACCACATATGGATCCACCAAAGTCATTGCATTTGTGTTCTTTCCACAAACCACACATGGATCAACTAGAGTCATTGCATGTGTGTTCTTTTCACAAACCACACATGGACCCACTTGAGTCATTGCAAGTGTGTTCTTTTCCCAAACCACACATGGATCAACCAATGTCATTGCATGTCTGTTATTGTCACAAACCACATATGGATCAACCAATGTCATTGAATGTGTGCTCCTGTCATGAACCACATATGAATCCGCTAGTGTTCATTTCATGTGTGTGATTTCTACAAACCACATATGGATCCACCAAAGTCATTCCATGTGTGTTCTTTCCACAAACCACACCTGGATCCAACAGAGTCATTACATGTGTGTTCTTTTCACAAACCAGACATGGACCCACTTGGGTCATTGCATGTGTGTTCTTTCCACAAATCACACATGGATTAACCAATGGCATTGCATGTGTGTTACGGTCACAAACCACATATGGATCAACCAATGTCATTGCATGCGTTTTCCTGTCATGAACCACATATGGATCCACCAGTTATCATTGCATGTGTGTTCTTTCCACAAACCACATATGGATCCACCAATGTCATTCATGTGTTTTCTTTCCACAAACCACGCATGGATTAACCAGAGTCATTGCATGTGTATTCTTTTCACAAACCACACATGGACCCACTTGAGTCATTACATGTGTGTTCTTTCCGCAAACCACACATGGATCAACCAATGTCATTGCATGTGTGTTATTGTCACAAACCACGTATGGATCAACCAATGTCATTGCATGTGTGTTCCTATCATGAACCACATATGAATCCACCAGTGTTCATTACATGTGTGTTCTTTCTACAAACCACATATGGATCCACTAGAGTCGTTGCATGTGTGTTCTTTTCACAAACCACATATGGACCCACTAGAGTCATTGCATGTGTGTTCTTATACTAAAACCAGCACTAGAGTCATTGCATGTGTGTTCTTTTCACAAACCAGATATGGATCCATCAGTGTCATTGCATGTGTGTTCTTTGCATGAACCACATATGGATCCACCAGTGTTCATTGCATGTGTGTTGTTTCCACTAACCACACATGGATCAACCAGAGTCATTGCATGTGTGTTCTTTTTACAAACCACACATGGATCAACCAATGTCATTGCATGTGTGTTCTTTCCAGAAACCACATATGGATCCACCAATGTCATTGCATGTGTGTTCTTTCCACAAACCACACATGGATCAACCAGAGTCATTGCATGTGTGTTCTTTTCACAAACCACACATGGACCCACTTGAGTCATTGCATGTGTGTTCTTTCCACAAACCACACATGGATTAACCAATGGCATTGCATGTGTGTTATTGTCACAAACCACATATGGATCAACTAATGTCCTTACATGTGTGTTCCTGTCATGAACCACATATGGATCCACCAGTGTTCATTGCATGTGTGTTCTTTCCACAAACCACATATGGATCCAATAGATTCATTGCATGTGTGTTCTTTTCACAAACCACATATGGACCCACTAGAGTCATTGCATGTGTGTTCTAACCAGCACTAGAGTCATTGCATATGTGTCTTTTAACAAACCACATATTGATCCACCAGAGTCATTGCATGTGTGTTCTTTCCACAAACCACAGATGGATCCACGAGAGTAATTTCATGTGTGTTCTTTTACACAAACCACATATGGATCAACCATTGTCATTGCATGTGTGTTCTTTCCAAAAACCACAGATTGATCCACTAGAGTCATTGCATGTGTGTTATTTTCACAAACCACACATGGATTAACCAATGGCATTAAATGTGTGTTCTTTTAACAACCCACATATGGATCAACCAGTGTCATTGCATGTGTGTTCCTGTCACAAACCACATATGGATACACTAGCGTCATTGCATGTGTGTTCTTTCCAAAACCACATATGGATCCACTAATGTCATTGCATGTGTGTTATTTCCACAAACCACACATGGATCAACACGAGTCATTGCATGTGTGTTCTTTTCACAAACCACACATGGGCCCACTTGAGTCATTGCATGTGTGTTCTTTCCACAACCACACATGGATCAACCAATGTCATTACATGTGTGTTATTGTCACAAAACCACATATGGATCAACCAATGGCATTGCATGTGTGCTCCTGTCATGAACCACATATGAATCCAGCAATGTTCATTGCATGTGTGTTCTTTCTACAAACCACATATGGATCCACTAGAGTAATTGCATGTTTGTTCTTTTCACAAACCACACATGGATTAACCAATGGCATTGCATGTGTGTTCTTTTAACAACCCATATATTGATCAACTAGTGTCACTGCATGTGTGTTCCTGTCACAAACCACATATGCATACACCAGAGTCATTGCATGTGTGTTCTTTCCACAAACCACATATGGATGCACCAATGTCATTGCATGTGTGTTATTTCCACAAACCACACATGGATCAATCAATATGATTGCATGTGTGTTCTTTACAAAACCACATATGGATCCACAAGTGTTTGATTGCATGTGTGTTCTTTCTACAAACCACATATGGATCCACTAGAGTCATTGCATGTGTGTTCTTTTCAGAAACCACATATGGACCCTCTTGAGTCATTGCATGTGTGTTCTTTCTAAAAATCACACATGGATTAACCAATGGCATTGCATGTGTGTTATTGTCACAAACCACATATGGATCAACCAATGTCATTGCATGTGTGTTCCTGTCATGAACCTGATATGGATCCACTAGTGTTCATTGCATGTGTGTTCTTTCCACAAACCACATATGGATCAACCAATGGCATTGCATGTGTGTTCTTTTCACAAGCCACACATGGATCAACCAATGGCATTGCATGGGTGTTCCTGTCATGAACAACATATGGATCCACCAGTGTTCATTGCATGTGTCTTCTTTCCACTAACCACATATGTATACACTAGAGTCATTGCATGTGTGTTCTTTTTACAAACCACACATGGATCAACCAATATCATTGCATGTGTGTTCTTTCTACAAACCACATATGGATCCACCAAAGTCATTGCATTTGTGTTCTTTCCACAAACCACACATGGATCAACTAGAGTCATTGCATGTGTGTTCTTTTCACAAACCACACATGGACCCACTTGAGTCATTGCAAGTGTGTTCTTTTCCCAAACCACACATGGATCAACCAATGTCATTGCATGTCTGTTATTGTCACAAACCACATATGGATCAACCAATGTCATTGCATGTGTGCTCCTGTCATGAACCACATATGAATCCGCTAGTGTTCATTTCATGTGTGTGATTTCTACAAACCACATATGGATCCACCAAAGTCATTCCATGTGTGTTCTTTCCACAAACCACACCTGGATCCAACAGAGTCATTACATGTGTGTTCTTTTCACAAACCAGACATGGACCCACTTGGGTCATTGCATGTGTGTTCTTTCCACAAATCACACATGGATTAACCAATGGCATTGCATGTGTGTTACGGTCACAAACCACATATGGATCAACCAATGTCATTGCATGCATTTTCCTGTCATGAACCACATATGGATCCACCAGTTATCATTGCATGTGTGTTCTTTCCACAAACCACATATGGATCCACCAATGTCATTCATGTGTTTTCTTTCCACAAACCACGCATGGATTAACCAGAGTCATTGCATGTGTATTCTTTTCACAAACCACACATGGACCCACTTGAGTCATTACATGTGTGTTCTTTCCGCAAACCACACATGGATCAACCAATGTCATTGCATGTGTGTTATTGTCACAAACCACGTATGGATCAACCAATGTCATTGCATGTGTGTTCCTATCATGAACCACATATGAATCCACCAGTGTTCATTACATGTGTGTTCTTTCTACAAACCACATATGGATCCACTAGAGTCGTTGCATGTGTGTTCTTTTCACAAACCACATATGGACCCACTAGAGTCATTGCATGTGTGTTCTTATACTAAAACCAGCACTAGAGTCATTGCATGTGTGTTCTTTTCACAAACCAGATATGGATCCATCAGTGTCATTGCATGTGTGTTCTTTGCATGAACCACATATGGATCCACCAGTGTTCATTGCATGTGTGTTGTTTCCACTAACCACACATGGATCAACCAGAGTCATTGCATGTGTGTTCTTTTTACAAACCACACATGGATCAACCAATGTCATTGCATGTGTGTTCTTTCCAGAAACCACATATGGATCCACCAATGTCATTGCATGTGTGTTCTTTCCACAAACCACACATGGATCAACCAGAGTCATTGCATGTGTGTTCTTTTCACAAACCACACATGGACCCACTTGAGTCATTGCATGTGTGTTCTTTCCACAAACCACACATGGATTAACCAATGGCATTGCATGTGTGTTATTGTCACAAACCACATATGGATCAACTAATGTCCTTACATGTGTGTTCCTGTCATGAACCACATATGGATCCACCAGTGTTCATTGCATGTGTGTTCTATCCACAAACCACATATGGATCGACTAGAGTCATTGCATGTGTATTGTTTCCACAAACCACATATGGATCCACCAATGTCATTGCATGTGTGTTATTTCCACAAACCACACATGGATCAACCAGAGTCATTGCATGTGTGTTCTTTTCACAAACCACGCATGGACCGACTTGAGTCATTGCATGTGTTGTTTTCACAAACCACACATGGATCAACCAATAGCATTGCAGGTGTGTTCGTTTCACAAACCACATATGGATCCACCAGTGTTCACTACATGTGTGTTCTTTCCACAAACCACTTATGGATCCACCAGTGTTCATTGCATGTGTGTTCTTTTCCACAAACCACATGGATCAACCAATGGCATTGCATGTGTGTTCTTTCCAAAACCACATATGGATCCACCAATGTCATTGCATGTGTGTTCTTTCCACAAACCACACATGGATCAACTAGAGTCATTGCATGCGTGTTCTTTTCACAAACCACACATGGACCCACTTGAGTCATTGCATGTGTGTTCTTTCCACAACCACACATGGATCAACCAATGTCATTACATGTGTGTTATTGTCACAAACCACATATGGCTCAACCAATGTGATTGCATGTGTGCTCCTGTCATGAACCACATATGAATCCACCAATGTTCATTGCATGTGTGTTCTTTCTACAAACCACATATGGATCCACCAAAGTCATTGCATGTGTGTTCTTTCCACAAACCACACATGGATCAACCAGAGTCATTGCATGTGTGTTCTTTTCACAAACCACACATGAACCCACTTGTGTCATTGCATGTGTGTTCTTTTCCCAAACCACACATGGATCAACCAATGTCATTGCATGTGTGTTATTGTCACAAACCACATATGGATCAACCAATGTCATTGCATGTGTGTTCCTGTCATGAACCACATATGAATCCGCTAGTGTTCATTTCATGTGTGTGATTTCTACAAACCACATATGGATCCACCAAAGTCATTCCTTGTGTGTTCTTTCCACAAACCACACCTGGATCCACCAGAGTCATTACATGTGTGTTCTTTTCGCAAACCAGACATGGACCCACTTGGGTCATTGCATGTGTGTTTTTTCACAAATCACACATGGATTAACCAATGGCATTGCATGTGTGTTATTGTCACAAACCACATATGGATCAACCAATGTCATTGCATGCGTGTTCCTGTCATGAACCACATATGGATCCACCAGTGTTCATTGCATGTGTGTTCATTCCACAAACCACATATGGATCCACCAATGTCATTCATGTGTGTTCTTTCCACAAACCACACATGGATCAACCAGAGTCATTGCATGTGTATTCTTTTCACAAACTACACATGGACCCACTTGAGTCATTACATGTGTGTTCTTTCCGCAAACCACACATGGATCAACCAATGTCATTGCATGTGTGTTATTGTCACAAACCACGTATGGATCAACCAATGTCATTGCATGTGTGTTCCTATCATGAACCACATATGAATCCACCAATGTTCATTGCATGTGTGTTCTTTCTACAAACCACATATGGATCCACTAGAGTCATTGCATGTGTGTTCTTTTCACAAACCACATATGGACCCACTAGAGTCATTGCATGTGTTTTCTTATACTAAAACCAGCACTAGAGTCATTGCATGTGTGTTCTCTTCACAAACCAGATATGGATCCATCAGTGTCATTGCATGTGTGATCTTTCCATGAACCACATATGGATCCACCAGTGTTCAATGCATGTGTGTTGTTTCCACTAACCACATATGTATCCACTAGAGTCATTGCATGTGTGTTCTTTTTACAAACCACACATGGATCAACCAATGTCATTGCATGTGTGTTCTTTCCAGAAACCACATATGGATCCACCAATGTCATTGCATGTGTGTTATTTCCACAAACCACACATGGATCAACCAGAGTCATTGCATGTGTGTTCTTTTCACAAACCACACATGGACCCACTTGAGTCATTGCATGTGTGTTCTTTCCACAAACCACACATGGATCAACCAATGTCATTGCAAAGCTCGTTATTGTCACAAACCACATATGGATCAACCAATATCATTGCTTGTGTGTTCCTGTCATGAACCACATATGAATCCACCAGTGTTCATTGCATGTGTGTTCTTTCAACAAACCACATATGGATCCACCAGAGTCATTGCATGTGTGTTCTTTTCACAAACGACATATGGAACCACTTGAGTCATTGCATGTGTGTTCTTTCCACAAACCACACATGGATTAACCAATGGCATTGCATGTGTGTTATTATCACAAACCATATATGGATCAACCAATGTCCTTGCATGTGTGTTCCTGTCATGTACCACATATGGATCCACTAGTGTTCATTGCATGTGTGTTCTTTCCACAAACCACATATGGATCCACTAGAGTCATTGCATGTGTGTTCTTTCCACAAACCACACATGGATCCACCAATGTCATTGCACGTGTGTTCTTTCCATAAACCACACATGGATCAACCAGAGTCATTGCATGTGTGTTATTTTCACAAACCACACGTGGACCCACTAGAGTCATTGCATGTGTGTTCTTTTCACAAAACACACATGGATCAACCAATGGCATTGCATGTGTTTTCTTTTCACAAACCACATATGGATCCACTAGTGTTCGCTACATGTGTATTCTTTCGTCGTTTGAACCGGGACAGTCGTGTCTTATTCCCTTTGTCTCGCGATACTTGCATTGCCCGAGATCTGATCAATGACATCAGCATGTCGTGTTCAATCTCGTTACCGAACAATGCTACTTACTCGTTCCGACAAGTGATATCCTTGTGCTCAAATCACACGCTGCGCAGCTATTGGATATAACTTCTTTGAGTGGGCCCTTTGAGTATCTTACCATCACATGGACGGACAAATCCTACTCTTGACATGTATTGCCTCTACGGTTTCCTCTGAGTACCTGAACACACCTTTATAACCACTATATTACCAAGTGGCGCTTGATGCTATCTAAGCACTCTTGGGAGACAGTGATTGATATAGCCTCACGGTCCAAGGAATAGTCTACTAGGATCCATTTCTAATCATCGTAACTTGAATTTCGTGACATGATCGGGTCACGATGTTTAGGTTGGGTATTGGTTCATCATCTTATTCTGAGAATGAGCTGACTCCATTTCCAACTAGCATAAATGCCACATGATCAGGAAACATGATCATCTGTTGACCAATGAACCAGTGACTAGAGTTTCACTGGGAACCCCTGGTTGTTTGTATATCACACGTGCATTGATGTTTCCACTCAATACAGTTATAGCATGATATAAAACTTAATCATAAACTATATGAAATATGATAATAGTCCTTACTACTATTTGTCTCTAGGGCATATTTCCAACATTCTCCCACTTGGACTAGAGTACAAATACACTAGCTGCATTTGTTCTTAATCATTGGAACCATATCCGGTACCCTGAACATGCTTGCTCATGGAAGAGGTTGAGGCTTGAGTCTTGTTCTTAATCATTGACACCAAATCCTTCGCAACTTACTAATGTCACCCTGATTGACATTAATACTTTATCATCACATGATAACATTTGTGTGTATGCATCGTCGCTATGGCAGCAGAACGAGGCCTGATTCCAGGAGCCTACAATGACTTTAGATCAACCTCGAGGGCTTTCTCATGCGCAATGTGCCCTGGGACACATCATTCTACATTAAAAGCAAACTAGCCCCGCCATAACATTATACAACACTTTAGATGGTACCCTTATCTATTATTATAAATGTATTCATCAAAACACTAGTGCACTCTGTGCAACTTTCGATGTTTTGTTCACCTTGCTTCCTACTTGGCTTTAATCGGTATTACGGGAGTTTCCAACATATTCCCTTATAACATAACCCTTTATGTTTTAAGATATGTCATCCTTTATGGATTTGGAAAATATGTCTACAGTTCTCTATTAGACACTACAGACAAACTTAGCTCAACATTCTGTGATTCAAACTTAATCACTTTTAAACGTTCCTTATTGGATCACATATTATGTTAAGTTATCATCATGGTTTTCTAAGATGGAACCTATGTCTCAACATAGTGGATGATGATCATCCTTCTCTTTCTTTCAAACATTGATGTTAAACTTAATGTTATTCCTAACTTGAGTTATTAAGGACTTGTTCCTTAATTAACTTCTATTCTGAAACTCTTTTCAGAATCCCTTAAGGAATACTACATAATATCACAATACACTTATTGACATGAGTATACCCTACAGGTACTCGAGTTTGGTATATACGGTCCAAATACGTAAAGGCCCACGGTGTTGCCAAGGCCCAAATGAAGGACTCGAGTAACCTATGGACTCTCGATTGCTTGAAGAACAAGAAGAAGCTAAAGATAGA
Source organism: Avena eriantha (assembly GCA_910589775.1). Taxonomy (NCBI): domain Eukaryota; kingdom Viridiplantae; phylum Streptophyta; class Magnoliopsida; order Poales; family Poaceae; genus Avena; species Avena eriantha. The sequence continues at coordinate 62,945,534 of OU342741.1, forward strand.
AAGTTTGAAGGGGAAAACCCTAACTTGTAACCGACTCGACGTGCTACCCGAGACCTAGCCTATCTATATAAGGGCTAGGAGGGGCGGCGAGGAGGACACACGCAACCCTAGTTTCCACAACCCTTGCCAGATTGCATCTGCGCACCACTGTAATCTTCGATTCCTTCGATAATTCCACGAGCAGACAAGCAGGAGTAGGGACCTCTACGAGGCCTGAACCTGGGTAAATCTTTGTCCCCTGTGTGCTTGTTTGCTAGCCGATAGATGTCTCCAACGTTCCCTCCTTCTCCAAAACCCAAGTCCATAACAATGGGCATTGATGAGTTAAACCCTCGTCAATTGGCGCCGTCTGTGGGAATTGGGAGTGCTGATGTTGCGGCTTCTTCGGCCCCATCAACCGCGATCTACAACTCCGCAATAGCGGAGATCCGCCAGCTCTTTGGCGCGTTTGACTTCACCGTCAACACACTGGCCACTCGCCCGGCCTTCGAGTCTGTAGGCGACGGAATCAACCTGGCGATAGGGAGCTTCCGCTTCCAAGTCGGTCAAATGGGCACGCTTCGCATGCGTGATCAGCCGACGGCACCGTCGATTGCCCCAGCATCATGGTTCCCTCCATCGATCGGCACCCTCAGCGAGCTCAACGCCCCGACAACAGTCGAGAATACGGTCAGTGACAGCAGTCGCGACTCCGATCTGAGCGATCTAGCCACTAAAGATGGGACCTACGGTTCTGGATATGAGAGTTGTGGAAGCAGCAGCTTCCCAAATCACTTCATGTGCGCTGTCATCAACGCAGGCGATACCTCTGCCAACCGTGACAACGGTGGCAATCGCGGCAACGGAACCGACCCGCCTAATGGCGGCAACGGCGGCAATAGTGGCGATCGCACCAACGCCAACAACGGAGAGCAGTCGAACCTCCAACCGTAGTAAACGAGCAAACCAGCGAACGCGTCGTGATTAGGCTCAACAAGAAAGAATGGGCTCGCTACCGCGAGGCCCTACGAGGCACTCCTCTACCCTTCGGATCTCCGCAAGAACTACTAATGGGCTACCATTGGCTCCTGAAGGAAGAATTCAAGTGCCAAGTACAAACAATCGCGCAACTCGAGGCGTGTAAAAAGGCGGCAGACGAGTCGAGCCTTCGTCGTGCTGGGCTCTCCTCCTACGGAGGATCCTCCTCAAAGGGCAACGAGCACCTCGCCAAGAAGAGGCAATCTCGGATGGCCCATCTCACCGAGCAAGAACGCATAGAAGCCGCAAAGGTCCTCGACTTCGGCTCTATGACAGTCGACACTAGGGGCAACGTGGTCCCCAAGACGCCGCAGGCTGCGGTGACAGCGGCCACCATGTACCTCCTCAACAACCAGCCACCGGCTGGAGATCCCCGAGCCGCCATGCACCGATCCATGATCGCGGGCTTAGGATTAATCGAGGCTGCCCTCGACAAAGAGCCAACGCCGGAACCAAAGAAGGGCAAAGCTCTAGCAAAGCGTTACTCCTCGCCCTCATCCAGTGATGACAGTCACGAACTGTCTTGACGTCGCCGCTCACGACGACACGACCACGACTACGACGCGCGTGATGACATTACGCAGCGCAAGATCGACAAATCAAGGGCACGACATGCTCGGTCGACTGACTCAGAAGAGGAAGACGTGGAGCTCTGCGGTGCCAGATGCTTCAGTAGGTCCATTAGGCAGAAGCGAATGTCAAAGGGGTTCAAACTCCCGTCGGAGAACCCGAAGTTCGACGGTCTACAGGACCCAAAAATCTGGCTGGAGGACCACATCTCCTCCGTCAGGCTCCACGGAGGCAGTCGAAGCACGGCCATGCAATGCTTGCAGCTACAGCTGCAAGGCGCCTCCCGAGCATGGCTCAACAACCTCCCACGCGGATCCATTCGCAGTTGGGACGAGCTGGTTTACAGCTTCATGCGCAACTTTAAGGGCACATACAAGCGGCCCGCATCAATCGAAGAGCTGAGATGCTGCCAACAAAGATCTAGCGAATCGATGCGCTCCTACATCCAAAGATGGTCCATCATCAAGAACTCCGCAGATAACATCTCGGAGGATCGCGCGATTGATGCATTCAACGACGGCGTCTGCCGCCTAGAACTTAGGGAGGAGCTGGGCCGCTCAAAACCCAAGACCATAGACCGCCTAATGGAGATCGCGAATCGGTGGGCCGATGGAGAAGACTCGGTAAAGAATCGCGTTCACTCTGACGAAGAGGCAGAACTCGAGCGCAGACGCGATCGCCGAGGCAAACGTCGCATGCGCATCTACGATGACCGCGACGACGTCAACATGGTCGCGGCCGGCTATGCCGAGAGACGTGACGATAACCGCAACAGCGGATACCGTAGCGGTGGATACCGCGACTCCGGGAAAACTACGCTTGTATGGCAACGCCGCACTCGCGATGAGGCACCCGCGAACTCCATTGAGGACAACCTGTCCGGGCCATGCACGGTACACTTCTACATCGACAAGCATGATGCCAAGAAGAAGTCCAGCCACCTCCTCAAGGATTGCCGCGAGTTCCTCAAGCTACATGAGGGATTGGTTCGGATGAACCACAATGCAGTCGAAAGAGGCTACGGATCTGCTCCCGGCGCCGTGGCACATGGCGCACCGCCACCACCACCTGGGCCACCCTCGAATGCAGCTGCACCGGACCAGCACCACGGAGGCGAACCGTACCCACGAGCCATGGGCACCATGATGATCCAAAAGGGACGCCCCTCCAATCGGGTGCAGAAGGCCATCACTCGCCAAGTCAACTTGGCCACACACTCGCCACCATCTACCACTGAGTACCTCAGTGGAAGCGAGTCATGCATCACCTTCTACAAACGCGACCATCCGCCTCAGGTACCCCGTCTAGGCCATTGCCCCCTTGTACTCGAGGTGCAAATCGGAGGTTTCGACATGAGCCGCGTCTTCATGGACGGTGGGAGCGGCATTAACCTTATATTCACGAGTACCTTGCGAGCAATGAGAATCCGCTAACCTGCCTGGAGGCCTCGGACACAACGTTCCACAACATCGTCCCAGGGAAAGGCGTATACCCCTGGGCAAAATCAACCTCGACGTCATCTTCGGCACGCCGAAGAACTTCCGCCGTGAGCGCATCAACTTTGAGGTCGTCGACTGGCCCTCATAGTACCACTGCATCCTCGGGCACGTCGCGTTCGCTAGGTTCATGGCAGTACCCCACTACGCCTACCTGTAGATGAAAATGCCAGGTCCCAATGGCGTCATCACGATAAACGGGAGCTTCGAAAGATCTGACAGTTGCGACAGGGAATTCAACAGAATTTCCCAGTCCTTCGGCATGCAGGAAGAACCCGCGAGACTAAAGGAGTCGACAGACAACAGTTTGCCTCCGCTAAGCCGGCTAAGCTCACCTGATCTCTCCTTCGACTCATCGGTGCACACAAAGAAAGTGCAGGTCCACCCATCGGATCCCGCCAAGACGGCTCTCATCGCCAACAACTTGAGTCCCGCATAGGAACTCGCGCTCGTCGAATTCCTTCGTGAGCACTGGGAAATTTTCGCCTGGTGTCCTGCGGACATGCCAGGAGTTCCTAGGGAATTCGCCGAGCACGCACTCAACGTCAACCCCGACGCAAGGCCAGTCAAGCAAACAATGCGGCGACTGTTTGAGCCACGAGCGCAGGCAGTTGGAATGGAGATCAACAGACTCCTCGAAGCCAAGTTCATACGCGAGATCAAGGAAAGCACTTGGCTCGCCAACACGGTGCTGGTACCAAAAAAGGACACGGATATCCTACGGATGTGCGTGGACTTCACCTCTCTGAGCAAGCACTGCCCAAAGGATCACTTCCCATTTTCGCGCATCGACCAGATCATCGACTCCACTGCGGGATGCAAGCGCCTCTGCTTCCTCGACGCCTACTCAGGCTACAATCAGATTCGAATGAAGGAGGAAGATCAAGAGAAAACAGCATTTACAACACCCTTTGGCGTGTTCTGCTATAACACAATGCCCTTCGGGCTAAAGAATGCGGGAGCCACCTACCAGCGGTGCATGCAGGCTTGCCTCAAGGAACAACTGGGTCGCAACATTCAAGTCTATGTCGACGACATAGTAATCAAGACCAAGGAGGAAGCCTCCCTAATCGATGATTTGCGCGAAACCTTCGCCAACCTTGATCGCTACCGGATCAAGCTCAATCAGGACAAATGCGCCTTCGGCGTACCATCTGGGCAGCTACTCGGGTATCTCATCTCCGCGAGGGGAATCGAGGCAAACCCGAAGAAAATAAAAGCCATACTGGCCATGGAGAAGCCAAAAAACATAAGGGGCGTCCAGCAGCTGGCTGGGCGAATCGCGGCCCTCAGTCGATTCATCAGTTGGATGGGTGAAAAGGCACTGCCCTTCTACCAACTCCTCCGCAAAGCTGAAAAATTCGAGTGGACCAATGAAGCGCAAGAAGCATTCGAAGACCTCAAGCGCCTACTATCCACTTCGCCGGTACTGGTGACCCCACGAGAAAGGGAACCACTGTTGCTATATATCTCTGCCACCAACCAGGTGGTCAGCACAGTGCTCGTCATCGAGCGAGCCGAGGAAAACAAAGTCCACGGGGTACAACGCCCAGTATACTACCTCAGCGAGGTCCTCACGCCAACAAAACAGCGGTACCCGCACTACCAGAAACTAGCGTACGGTGTCTTCATGACAGCCCGGCGACTGTGCCATTACTTCTAGGAACACCCAATCGTGGTGGTCAACGATGCCCTGTTGGGACATATCCTCAATAACCCCGACGCCACGGGACGAGTCGCGCTTTGGGGAATAGAATTGTCTCCACGAGACATCACATATGAAAAGCGCGATGCAATCAAGTCGCAAGTCCTCCCTGACTTCCTCGTGCACTGGATGGAGAACCAGCTCCCAGACAAACCAGATATGTCCTACCTCTAGACAATGCACTTCAACGGGTCCAAGCGAAAGGATGGAGCAGGCGCAGGTGTCATACTGACATCACCTCAAGGGGACAAGCTGAAGTATATCCTGCGCATGCAGTTCACAGCCTCCAACAACGAGGCTGAATACGAGACCCTGTTGCACAGGATGAGGATGGCAAAAGCCTGCGGCGCCAAGAGGCTCATCATATATGGCGACTCCAAGTTGGTCGTAACCAAACGATGCATGAGTGCGATGCACTGAACGACAACATGATCGCATACCGCGACGTCTACGACACACTCGAAGGAGACTTCGACGGTTGCGAGCTGCGGCACGTAGGTCGCGAAAGCAATGAAGAGGCGGACGCACTCGCCAACATAGGCTCCACCTGCGCCCTTATACCACCTAGGGTATTTCTCGAGCGCATCTGTGAACGCTCCATCAAGCCAAAGGCTGCAGAGAAGAAAACAAGCGCAGCAACGGACTCGGGGGCTACGCCGCCCAATGAGCCAATGGCACTCGACGACTTGGAGTTGGACACAGGACTGGAGGGACCAATGAGCGTCATGATGATTGAGCAATCCTGGACGCAGCCGTACATCACGTACCTCCTCAGCAAAAGGCTCCCGGACGATCCGACTGATGCACGGCACATCACGCGGCGATCCAAGGCATTCGCTGTTATCAACGGCGAACTGTATAAATGCAGCACCACATGAGTACTCCAGCGATGCGTCTCCACGGCCGATGGAAGATCTGTCCTCCTCGACATCCATGAGGGGACCTGCGGGCACCACGCCGGCAGTCGTGCCCTCGTCGCCAAAGCTCTACGAGCCGGATTCTGTTGGCCTACGGCCATGTGTGATGCTAAGGACTTTGTCCAAAAATGCAATGCTTGCCAACGATTCGCGGAAAAGCTGCACGCACCGGGCGTAGAACTCCGGCCAATTCCATTGGCCTGGCCCTTCGCGCAATGGGGACTCGACATGGTTGGCAAACTCCCAAGGTCCTCACGAGGAGGCTACGTCTACCTCTTGCTCGCAGTCGAAAAATTCACTAAGTGGATTGAGGCCATGCCAATGACCAACCAATCAGGACATAGCGCAGTCCAGTTCTTCGAATCCATCGTCTACCGCTTCGGCGTACCGCACAGCATCATCACCGATAATGGGACGAACTTCACATCCAAGGAGTTCCAAGAATTCTGCGAGAACCTGGGGATCAACATCAGCTACGCCTCGGTAGCGCATCCATAGACCAATGGTCAGGTGGAAAAAGCAAACGGGCTCATCTGCGGCGGCATCAAGAAGCGACTCCTCAGGTCACTCGAACAAGCCGCAGGTTGCTGGCTAGACGAACTACAATCCGTACTCTGGAGCCTACGCACAACTCCAAACAGTGCCACGGGCTACACGCCATTCTTTATGGTGCACGGAGCCGAGGCAGTGCTACCCGCCGAGGTACGGTACAAGGCGCCACGCGTGGTCGCTTATAGCGAACAAGAGTCATCCCTCGCACTCGAAGACTCCGTCGACCTCCTTGACGAGGCGCGAGAAATCACCGCAGAAAGATTAACGATCTACCAGCAGACGCTGCGCAACTACCACAGTAGGAGGCTCCACCCTAGATCCTTCGTCGAAGGCGACCTGGTCCTGCGACTGAAACAGCAGGGGCATCTCAAGCTCGAGTCCCCCTAGGAAGGACCGTACATGATTACAGAAGTAATCCCAGGTGGCGCCTATCGCCTTCAAGACTTAGAGACAGGAGTCGCATACTCCAACCCCTGGAACGTCGCATAGCTGCGACGCTTCTACCCCTAGTCGCTTTTTTACTTTTTACATTGCAAATAAGGCTACTCAGCCAAGGCTACTTAGCCACACATTGTACCTCGCACTGTCCTTCGAATAAATAAAGCTAAGTGCCCCAAAACTCTGTGCTCTCTTTTATCTTTCCAATTTATCTACTCGAGGGCTGCGCCACCCTATATACATCTGTTCTACGAACCAAAACGCGATATCCTGAGTAGCTGGCACATCAATCGAAACCCTTGACACAAACATCAACACAGCTGCAACGCACCTGACAGGTTGGCAAGGGACTGAGATAAAAGCATGACCAGGCTAACGAAAGGGACTCGCATAGTGCAATGCACTTCATGCTAACAAAGCTCTTTATACAATAACTTATACACAACATTTATACGAACTTTACAACACAAGTACACTTATGTGCAGGATACAAACTAGGCTACTACTGCAGCAGGAGAACAGTGGTTTGTTCCTCAAAGAAGTCGACGATCTCTTCTGCTGGGCGATCCTCCGCCTGGTAGTGCGGCACCATATTCCAGGCAGAACCTGCTGGTGGGGCAGGCGGCCCATATGCAATTGCCGCAACATCTACGTCAGGCCTGTGCAGTCGCACCATTGATAGAGCAGCGTTGGCACCAGCCACCAACTGTTGCCTTACGCACTCGTGAACTATGGTCAGGTCTTGAAACTTGGCAAGGAGGGCCAGCAAGCTTGATGGAGTATCATCCAGCGGAAACATCGCCCGATAAATGTTCTTCAAGCATGACTGCGACTTCTTCAGAAAGTGCAGCACTCACGACGCACGATCCTGCAGGGTCGCCAGCGCAGTCGCACGATCATGATCTACCCAGAAGTATCCACTCTCTTGAAGTTGCTCCTGGGTAAGATCATGCATGCGAATGGCAACTCTATCCTTCTCCTCCTGCGGATGACGCGTGCTGACAACTACACGAAGCAGCAACAGCAGCATAAGTACAACGTACCACTGCGAGTGACTACAAGGAAAAGATGAGAGCAAGCAAACTAACACTTGAATTGGTCGCCCAGCTGCGTCACCTCGCCAAGAAGATACTACTCTCGGGCGGCGGCTTTCTCCGCCTTCGACTTCCATACATCCGCGTTACCGTGGAGCACGGCCAACTCACGCTCTAGCTGCTTCACGCGGTCACGCAGTCGCGAAAGCAGCGACAGCTCATCTACCCTAGAGCGCGGCGGTACCACGGTATCATCAAGAGTCGGCGAGTCCTAAGTTTCCCTCAAAGGATCACTTGATGTACCCTTCCACAAGTCAAGATAGAAGCAAATAAGACGACCAAATCAACACAAAGACAAAGGATTTAAATGCATTCAAGACTAGCAAAAGTATCATCAGATACACTCGCTAGCAGGCATGTTCTTAAACAAAACGACATAAACTAATTAACTATTACAAAAGCTAACTAAGGAGCAACTAGCTTCTTCGACTTCGATGGCTTCGGGGGCTTCATCGAGTCTGTGGCAGTGTCAGATGCCACTGACTTTCCGCCAGCCCCTGATGCCGCCGCTTTCGCCGCCTTCTTGGCGTGGTGCAACTCCTCAGAATAATTTGCAACAGTATTTATCAACTGAGGCCCATACTTGCCACAGGCAGTTGCGAAAGGAGCGAAGACTACCTGCTGGTCGTCCGTGCTAACAGGCATCGCCTTCGACACCGCGGCAGGATCAACCTTGACTCTGTGGGCCTGCACCATGGCAAGCGACATGGATGCGCCAGCCGCGCGGAGTGAGTTCTTATAGCTGGAAGGCACACCCCCGGCGAGTGACTCCACCAGCTCGTCTATATTCTCGATTAACTCCTCCTTGGGCATCAGCTCCTCCCGGAGGCGACTGAGGGCGCCCTTGGCCTTGGAGAGCGTATCCTGGACGGCGGCGCTACGGTCCTCGACTGCCGATAGTGCACCCGCTAGAGCATCATCGCGACGAAGGGCCTGCGGGTCGAAACTCAAGTCGCCAGCATCTGGGCATAAATCCACACATGGACAAAACATCAGTGCCAACGGCAAAAAGTCCAGCAGAGAAGGACAACGATATCCAAAGCAAAATACCTGAGAGGGCCTTGGCGATTGAGAAAAGCTGTTCCTCGAACAACTTCTCCCTGGTTGCGAAGGAGACACGCAGCTCCTCTTCGCGCCTTTGCGCCTCGTCACGCGCCGCGATTGCCTCATCGCGACCCTTCACAGCCGCCACGAGGGATTTCTCCATGGTGGCAGCATTGCACAGGAGGGCGTTATGTTCACCTACAAACGGAAAGGGATTGACTATCAGTCGACCATATCAAAAGGAGACGAGGAAGAAGAAGAAGTGCAGGACACTCACTTTCAACCACGCGATGACGCGTCTCCAGCATCGCATGTTGGCGGCCCATCACAAGCACTTGCTCCGCCAGGTGCGCGGCTTCCTTCACAAGGAGCTATCGCACAACAAGGAATCAGCAAAGGCAATAGATAACATCGACTGCAACACTAAAAAGGAGAAAAACTACACTTACATGGTCCTCCAATGACTCCAAAGATGTCTGCTGTACCGTCATCCGGGCAACCAATCGATGCTCCCCTGCATGAGGAGAACTGGAAGAGTTGTGCCTGGAGTGGGCCGCCAATGGAGGGGAAGGAGCGTGCTCGACCTCTTTCTTGGCCCTTGAGGTCGCGACTCCTAATTCCTTCAAAAATTGGACGTCGCCAGAAGATGACGACGCCTCTTGACTGCAAGACAAAATTCACATCAAGAAAAAAGGGCAAACCTAGAGACAAGCCAACAAGGACAAAACAGAGAAGAACAAGTAAACTAGAAAACTTACCAGTCAAACTTGTCAAAGTCAAAAGTGGCCTCCCCCGACTCCGACGAGAACTCCTTGGGCAATTGCATCTTCTTGCGAGAGGATGGTGCCACGGCGCTCACAAGAATAGCAGGCATCGACGACTCCGCACCAACACCCGTGCCTTCCAGAGTCGAAGGGGAAGACGCATCGGAATCCTCGCTGCGCGAACGCTTGCGAGTATCCGGACTACCGGACTCGGGGGCTTCCTCCTCCACATCAGAGGGGACGGTCGACTCCGACTCGTCCTCTTCCAAAGCTTCGCGAGGGATAATCCCCTCAGGAAGAGGGGGCATACAAGGTGACACCACCCAATCCTGCACACAGACAACACATTTAGTAAAAAGCGAGTAAACAACAGAGAAGCAATCGACAAATTTAGCTACTGCGTAGCACAACTATACCTCAGGAGGAGGGTTCGTAGCATCAAATGGAGGAACAACTGGCTCACTGGGGAGCACATCCTTGACGGTGTACTTGGTGACCAGTCGAACCCTCTTGTCCACCTCACTCGCGGACATGCCATTTGCAGAAACGCGAGTGGCATCATCAGCGCCATCCCACTGAAACATGGGGTGGACTCTGACCTGCACGGGTTGGACGCGACGGCGCAGCCAGGTGCAAATGAGGGCGCAGCCTCCCTCCTCTTTGCCTATGCGACTCTCGAGGTCGCAGACGCGCTGGTACAGCACATCTGTCTCCGCGGACTCGCCAGGCATGACTACATTCTTCCAGGAGCGCATCCTCTTGCACGGCATCGAGGGATCGAAGGGTGCGAGTCCGAAGTGCTCACCGTTAGCCTTCTCATCACGGATGTAGAACCATTTGTCCCTTCACCCTTGGACGGACGCCGTGAGCTTGATGTCGAAGTAGGTGGCGGATGGGTCGACGCGGATTCCGCAACCACCTAGATCATAGACTAAAGAGCCAGATGCAGATTGGCGCTTCAATTTGAAGAGGCGCTTGAAGAGGCCGAAGTGCGGCTCGATTCCGAGCCAGCACTCGTAGAGAGTGATGAAGCAAAAGATATGGAGGATAGAGTTCGGGGACAGCTGATGGAGCTGAAGCCCGTAGAAACAAAGGAGGCCCCTAACAAAGGGGTGAAGAGGCAAGGAGAGACCACGAATGATGAATGCTAAAAAGCATCACTCGAATACCAGCAGGAGGAGTAGGAATTGTCTCACCGCCGGGGACGCGCGCGTCGGCGACTACGGCAGACAGTACTCCGTCTTGGCGAAGAAGACGGAGATCAGATGACTTGATGATGGAGGGACGCCACGCACCATTCATGACGCGGGTGCCTGCGGCCTTCTTCTTCCCGCTGACGGCGGTTCTGGTGCCCGTAGCGGTGGAGCCGCCTTTCTTCTTCGCCGCAGCAGCGGTGGCCGCGGAATCAGCCGCAACGCCTCCCTTCTTCTTCCCCATTGCGCGGCGGCGATGCGAGCGAAGGAAGTAGCTCAGAAACGAGCGGAGCTGGTCCAGCGTCGTGGAAGAAACAAGCGCAGAGAAAAGCAGAGAAACAACGGCAATGGCGATGGAAGCAAAGGATGAATGAGAGCAGATGAGAAAATTACCGTCACAGCGTCGCTACTTAACCCCTGGAAGATGCAATCCAACGGTTCAGAAAAACCCTACTGGACGCGTGGCAAACATCGTGCTGGACATGTGGGGGAGTGGAAGCGCGAACCGTCCCTCCACTACTCCCATTACGCATGGAAATCGAGGAGACGTAGTTAAAATAAAAGATTACGCACGCCCAGTCAAATCAAAGTCAGAGAGTGGGACCCACTGCTCGTCACGTCCCGTCAAACTCGCTCACGCGTGCAACTAAGGTCATGAAATCACCAGCACTGACGTCATCAAAAGCTATGCAGCAGAAGACTTTGACTACTTTAGTCCTTGCTCGAGTCTTCGACTCCACCAAGCACTCGGGGGCTACTCCCATAGGGAGCGCTGGTCCCGCACCCTATGATTTTTTCTTCTCTTTTTACAGGAATATGGATAATCGCAAGCAAACCCAACCACTCGAAAATACGATTCGACTGTGGACATGGGTTACTCCCATAGGGAGCGCCGGAAACAAATTCGACTGAAACAAGAAAACAGAAGACGACAGCAGTCGACAAAAGTTCTTTAGTGCCTGCCTGAGTCTTCGACTCAACCAGGCACTTGGGGGCTACTCCCATAGGGAGCCCTGGTCGCACACCCTATGATTATTTGTACTAAGTACTATGTGTTGATAACATCCACACTCAAAGTTTATGGCGACACCGACTCATTTCCCTACAAAGAGACTGCGTCTCCTGGGTCATCCGAATCGTCTCCGCGATGATAAAATTCGGATGCCGCGCTTACGGCGTGAAGATAAGACCTGAATAAGGCATGGCAACGCATTAACTGTGCACTACCAGAAATGTATCCGTGTCTACAGGTACGATGAATATGCCTTGACGGACGCGTCGAGTGCTCACACCCATATAACTAGAATTCGACTACTGTAAGACCTCCGCGGCTTGAGTCGAATTACACCAGCACTTTTCCGGATTCGAGTCCGGGGACTCGAGTTCGAGTAGATTGCGTTGTTTCACCCTAAGGTGGTTAATTGATACCGATACTTTGGTTATATCAGGCACGTACATAAACAATCCCTATGACACAAATAAAGCAGTCGAAATATACTCATTCATGCACTCGAAAGACTTCAAAAGTCCCAGTCGAATCTGCGATTCCACTGGACACTCCGGGGCACATGGGTATACCCTATAGGTACTCGAGTTTGGTATATACGGTCCAAATATGTAAAGGCCCACGGTGTCTCCAAGGCCCAAATGAAGGACTCGAGTGACCTATGGACTCTCGATTGCTTGAAGAATAAGAAGAAGCTAAAGATAGAAAGTTTGAAGGGGAAAACCCTAACTTGTAACTGACTCGACCTGCTACCTGAGACCTAGCCTATCTATATAAGGGCTAGGAGGGGGCAGAGAGGAGGACACACGCAACCCTAGTTTCCACAACCCTCGCCAGATTGCATCTGTGTACCACTATAATCTTCGATTCCTTCGATAATTCCACGAGCAGACAAGCAGGAGTAGGGACCTCTACGAGGCCTGAACCTGGGTAAATCTTTGTCCCCTGTGTGCTTGTTTGCTAGCCGATAGATGTCTCCAGCGCTCCCTCCTTCTCCAAAACCCAAGTCCATAACAATGGGCATTGATGAGTTAAACCCTCGTCACTTATTATCAACTTCGACACCTTATAAATCATTATTTATAAGTATTTGCGCTTTTATCCTTAACACACTTAAGAATCACTGTATAAGCTCCCACTCAAAAATATGTCATTCACATATTGTTTTAGGAAGACTTTCATAGCTCCCACTCAATTTCATGCAAATTGCACATCCACTCACTATTTTGAATAACTTCAAAATCCTTTGATCAAATATCAAACTTGGAGATTTACTATGAGATACTAGTACTATTACTAGTTTTAAATCCTTAGACATAAAGCACACATGAATCAAATTCATTTGAATTTGTCCAATACTTGACAAATTGTGCTTTTGTCATTCACCCCCTTTTCCACTATGGCTTTGCAGTCATTTGGGAAAATTCAAGTAACCCCTTTTACTTGTGAGATTCAGCAACGAATTGCTTTCAAATCTCAAGTGAATTTCGCTTCTAGGATTTCTCATAATTCTAGTTTACCATTATTTCCTTAGTAGTTCGTAGGTATGTCATATTCCAAGAATCATGACAAATGTTTCACAAATGTCTCCATACAAGATATGGGTTACATTTTGAATCCTACTTCATGTAGTGAAAACACTAGTGGAGAAAACACAATGATCATTATCATTGATTCATTCCTTTTGTGAAGAGAATCGTTCAGGAATGTTTTCTGTTGCGCTTCTCAATACTCCGATGCAGGGATTTGAATCCTCATCGTGTTTTACACTATCTTCCATTTGCTCCATAATTGAGAAATATCACTAAAAGTGAGCTTTCTCAAGAATGCACCAAAATCCAAGCAATACCAGTTCTGCTTCTCTTTTGGTTTCAGCTATTGATTTCGTATTCAAAGTTTCCAATGAATACTCTACAAGGACTTATCGCTATTGTTTTGGTTATATCGAATAACCCCAAAACTTTTACGACTATCCATACCAGATATGGAGCCGCTTTCACGAATCCAGATGGTTCACTATATATTCTAATTGAGTGCTAACTATTTCTAACTAATGGTCTCTATGTCTATACTACAACGATTTATTTGGTGCCAACTATTTACCCACTTTGATATCTAATATCACATTGTGATGCTTTGCATTTTGACGTTTCAAAATTCTTTGCATTCCACAATTTCTTTTATGCCATTTTTTATAAAGTCGAATTTCATTACTATTGATCAAATCATAGTAATTAGATTCTCTTTTATCTTTATACCCTTTTGTTGATGAAACACTTTATCAAATCAAATAGTTTCATATTCATGTTTCCTTTGGTAAACTTCTTTACGCATTTAAACAATCACTTAATGATAATTACCATTTTCGTTAAAACACAATACATCGAATATGTATTAACTTTTAACAATTCATTTAAAACACTTTGTATTCAAGTAATACACGGTGTTCAAGTTATTTTGCCATGATTTATATGTGAGAAGAAATCGAATGACTTTCACATATTATCAACATAACTTTGAATTTAAACAATGGTTTTGATTCATTAATGAATATCATTTAAGTTGGGTATTTTAAGGCATTTCAATATTTTACAAATGTTCATGTATTTTCAATTAGTTTCAAACAACAAGGATAATTCACAAGTAATCAAACAAGATATGAACACAAATAGAAATCATTCATAAAAGTAGAACAACTGTTTGAACAAACTCATATGAATAACCGTCTCACAAAAGTGTGAGACACACTAAAGAAGTTCATAATATTTTGATTACAATAATCATCCTAAAACATAAAATAAATGATAAATGTTGAGGGAGAGTGTTGTCGGCCATCATCATCATGCTCGCCATCAACACGCAACGTCACTTCCTCTCCAGCAAGCACCTCTCATGCAGAAGGACCTGTTAACAGCAAAACATAACAAGTATCAAATATACTTAACACTGCAATTGTGTTTGCAAGATTATAACATGTATAAAATTGTATATCAAATATATACCTTTGTCATTGATGACCTCAGCGAAATTTGGTTCAACCAACACATTCCTGAGATGTGTTACGAACCGGTGGAACTCCATTGATTCCGCGTCGCCTCTCATAATGCGTCCTGACTTGTGCTTGGTAGCTTGGTGGCAGTGACCGCAGCACAATGCCATTTGCAAAAGAGCCCGTCATCCAGCTATCCAGGAAGTATGCAGGTCTCATGTACACATCATGCATGCGCTCCAAGTGGTCGTCCAGTGATGAGTTCTCCTCCATCTTAATGGAGAGTAAGTCTCCCATCAGCTCATGCTCCCATATGCGTGCTTGTTCCACGAAATGTGTCCTAAGCTGTAGCTTTACCGTACGAGGGTTGATATCACCCATGAAAGGCCATGGCTCATCCACCATTCCGAAACACATTGTAACTGAAATGAAGGAGGCCATCTCCCGATGGAGATAGCGGTCTTCCCGCTGCTCTGGGGTCTCTAGGTCAATGGGCTGATCCAAATCCATCCCGTCGAGTATGTAGTCGACCACGTCATTCTCACTAAGGAGAACATGGAGACGCGCAACCCATATAGAGAAGTTTGATCCATCTAATCTGAGCTTCTCTCCTTCTAACCAATCAATCGTCAACAGGAAAGGTGGCATCGGGGAGAACTTTTCTACATTTACAATTGCAAAAGGAATTTAGACTAAGTTTATAATTAAATGAGTTAATAATAACTCCACTCAGAAACACCTATCCCCATAAGGGTTCCTAGTGATAACACGACCCCTGTCAGCCACATCTCCCCCGATTAACACGGACATCAATGTGGGTTCAAAGGTGGACACTAAACGTCGGTCACATCATTCATTCGACTCGTGCTCGATCTTTCGACCATCCGTGATCCGAGGCCACGCTTCTATGGCGTGCTAGGCTTGCCAACTCAACCTTAGTGTATTCAATGTGCAACATGTCTTACACCCATTGTATGTGAACGTAGATATGTCTGACACCCATGCATGTACCATGGATTGCCTCATACCGAAGAACTTTCTTGGTGGTGCACACTAAGGGGGAACACAATCGTTGGTAATTTTAATAGGGATCATCTTATAAGGCTACCGTCGAGTATCTAATACTAGCACACAATAATATATACAAACAATAACATTGAATGTAAATGCGATGTGATATGGTCCTTCACGTCGTGATCTCCATCCGTCGTCACCGGATTCTAGCGCCAGGGTTCCGGCACCATAGACACCAGGGTACCGGTGTCATTCCGTCGTGGTAGTCCGTCACCTCCGTGACTATCTACTACTACGTAACATAAGGTAATCACTTTACCTTTGCCACAACCATATCACAAAGCAACGCCCCCTGCAAAACAAAGTTAGACGTCTCTACTTTATCTTTGCATGTTTTACGTGGCTGAATGGGCTTTCGCACAAGAACCGTTCTTACCTACGAACTTTTAGCACAATGCTAATCATGTAGTTGTCTCTACTACACCCCTTTCGGGGCCCTCCATTGCAAATGGCATACCAACTAATGCGAGAGAGGCAGACACCCCCCTAAGCCACTTTATACGGTACAAGCCGTATGTCAAGCGTGGACCAGTCTCGCGAATGAATGCGTAAAGTCGGTTGGGGGCCGCTTCATCAAGCATTACTGCGGTATACACAAGTACACGTGGGAGGGTAACAACTAAAAGATCAACGCACACACGCTACATCTCGTGTGTTCTACCCGTACTAGCATTACTACGCATAGATCTAGCTCTGATACCACTGTAGGGGTTCCGCATATGAAAACAATAAATTTTACCGTATGCCCCTAAACCCCTGAAGCTGCCAGGACCTATCTATTAGTAATACAGTAACGGGAGGGGCTTTTCACAAACTTACCCTTGAAGACCGAAAAGCGTTGTCAACGCTCAGGAGAGCATGGTTGATGTAGACGAGCCGAAGCCGACCTCAAGGTCATGATGAAGTCCTTATGCTCCAATGGCTCCAACAACTTAGTGCCTCAAGTGCGACACCTTGTGGGAGTTACATACATCCGGTGTCTGACGATGACTCCCGCTTCCCCGATCCAGCAGCAGTTGCGGAAGATGTTTCTCATTCGCGTAGTCCGAACTTGGGACCACGGTCATGAGAGAGAGAGGGAGAGAGATAAAATATCAATTAGAGGTCCTCCCAAAAGTGAGAAGACCTTTATTGATTATTGGGTGTATTTATCTGGCCAAATACCCCCACTATATATAGGGGGAGGGGAGGTACTACCTCCCTCAAAGTCTCGGGGTGGGACTAAAGGAGAGGAGGGGGAGGGGCAGCCGCTGGCCAGCCCTAGTGGGCCCCACGCGGGGGGGGGGGGGTAGGCCCATCCGGCCACCCCCTTGTCCCTTCTCCCTCTCTCCTTTCCCTAATGGGCCCTCTCCCCTCCGGGAATTGGCCCATTAAGCCTTTTGACCTTTTAAATTGATTTTCTCTTTATTAAATAATTATGAATAAATGACTAAATCAATATTCAACAATCATTCACATATTATTCAATCTTCGTGGTTATGGAACACTTCCACCTCCACTCTGGACATCCTCCGGACTTACCGAAAACCCTTTCGGTTTTCTCTCTACTATTCTTCGGCGATTCTACTGATCCTATAAACACTCTCTAAGCATCATTAAGCACTTAAGCATGATACCCCATGGTTCAGGAACACTCCAGACATGGTCGGGACACTCCCGCACCAATGATCGACAGAGGGACCTAGATGGCCATGTGACCCATGTGCATTCCACAAAGATCTTTCGTCGTTTGAACCAGGACAGTCGTGTCTTATTCCCTTTATCTCTTGATACTTGCATTGCCCAAGATCTGATCAATGACATCACCATGTCGTGTCCAACCTCGTTACCGAAAAATGCTACTTGACTCGTTCCGACAAGTGATATCCCTGTGATCAAATCACACGCTGTGAAGCTATTGGATATAACTTCTCCGAGTGGGCCCTTTGAGTATCTTCCCGTCACATGGACGGACAAATCCTGCTCTTGACATATATTGCCTCTATGGTTTCCTCTGAGTACCTGAAAACACCTTTATAACCACTTTATTACCAAGTGGCGCTTGATGCTATCTAAGCACTCTCGGGAGACAGTGATTGATATAGCCTCACGATCTAAGGAATAGTCTATGAGGATCCATTTCTAATTATCGTAACTTGAACTTCGTGACATGATCGGGTCACGATGTTTAGGTTGGGTATTGGTTCATCATCTTATTCGCAGAATGAGTTGACTCCATTTCCAACTGGCATAAATGCCACATGATCAGGAAACATGATCATCTATGGACCAATGAACCAGTGACTAGAGTTTCACTGGGAACCCCTGGTTGTTTCTATATCACATGTGCATTGATGTTTCCACTCAATACAGTTATAGCATGATATAAAACTTAATAATAAACTATATTAAATATGATAATAGTCCTTACTACTATTTTTATCTAGGGCATATTTCCAACACAAACCACATATGGATCCACCAAAGTCATTGCATGTGTGTTCTTTCCACAAACCACACATGGATCAACCAGAGTCATTGCATGTGTGTTCTTTTCACAAACCACACATGGACCCACTTGAGTCATTGCATGTGTGTTCTTTCCACAAACCACACATGGATCAACCAATGTCATTACATGTGTGTTATTGTCACAAACCACATATGGATCAACCAATGTCATTGCATGTGTGTTCCTGTCATGAACCACATATGAATCCACCAGTGTTCATTGCATGTGTGTGATTTCTACAAACCACATATGGATCCACCAAAGTCATTGCATGTGTGTTCTTTCCACAAACCACACATGGATCAACCAGAGTCATTGCATGTGTGTTCTTTCCACAAACCACACATGGACCCACTTGAGTCATTGCTTGTGTGTTCTTTCCACAAACCACACATGGATCAACCAATGTCATTGCATGTGTGTTATTCTCACAAAATACATATGGATCAACCAATGTCATTGCATGTGTGTTCCTGTCATGAACCACATATGGATCCACCAGTGTTCATTGCATGTGTGTTCTTTCTACAAACCACACATGGATCCACCAGAGTCATTGCATGTGTGTTCTTTTCACAAACCACATATGGACCCACTGATACATTGCAAATGTATCTATAATTTTTGATGTGCCATGCTTGGTTTTATCTACTTTCTTATGTTTTTTCCACACTTTGGAGTACTTTTCATATGATTTCTTGGACTAACCTATTAACAAGAGCCATAGTGCGAGCTACCTGTTTTCTGCTGTTTTTGGTTCCAGGAAAGTCAGAAAATGAATATTCTCGGAATTGGACGGGACAAAAGCCAAAGTTAGTATTTCACCGAGGGGCACCCGGAGCCAGCATACAAGACGGAGAGGATCTAGGGGCGCCCACACCACCTGGCCAAGCAGGCCAGGCCTGGCCGCGCAAGGGGGTGGTGTGGCCAGCCCAGGCACCCCCTCGGCATCTCCTTTCGCCTATAAGATGCCTTCGATACATAAAACCTAAGTACCTGATCAAAAATCCACGAAAGAGTTTGTAGCCGTCGTCGTCTCTGTCCCTAGATCAGGAGGGATCTGAAGCTCTTCCCGGCAGCCTGCCAGAGAGGGGAATTCACCCTGGAGTCCTTCTTCATCATCATGCAAGCCTCCGGTGTGATGTGTGAGTAGTTCATCTCTGGACTACGAATCCATGTAGTAGCTAGATGGCTGGTTCTCCTCCTTTGTGCTTTCATGTCTAGATCTTGTGAGCTCCGTTCAGGATCAAGATCATCTATTTGTAATTCTGCATGTTGTGTTTGCGGGGATCCGATGGATATTGAGATGCTATTTCAGATTGATTATTGATTCTATCATGTCTTTGTTATTTGTGATCTTGCATGCTTTCTGTTGTTAGTAGCTATCTTGGCCAAGTAGATGCTAGGAACTCCAAGAGTTAGTATTTATGCTCGAGAGTGGGTTCATGCCTCTGGTAATCTGGGGAAGTGACAGAAATCTCTAAGGTACTAGATGTGTTGTTCCTACTAGGGAGAAAACAACAATCCTTTGTTCATAGAACAATCGTATTGTTTACTTTACACGCAATTCATAATGCAATAATCTATTGCTTGCAACTTAATATTGGAGGGGGTTCGGATGATAACCTGAAGGTGGATTATTAGTCATAGATGCAGTTGGATGGCGGTCTATGTATAATGTTGTAATGCCCAATCGTATATCAAAGGAGTTAAGATGATTAGTATATGCATGTATTGCTTTCTCGATGTTTGTCAATTGCCCCGCTGTAATTTGTTCACCCAGCATGTCATCTATCTTAAGGAGAGCCACCTCTAGTGAACTATGGACCCCGGTCCTTTCTTTTTCATTCAATCTACAATCAAATTGTTTACTGCTTTGTGTTTACTTTCTTTAAACTATTACTTCCTTCCATTCGATACGTTTAATCCTTTGTTTTCAGCAAAACCGGTGAGATTGACAACCTCGTCGTAAGTTGGGGGCAAAGTTCTGTGGTTGTGTTGTGCAGGTCTCCATGTTGTTGCTGGCACCGGTAGTGCGCCCTTCCAATGTTCAGCTAGCAACACCTTTGGGGTGTTTCCTTGCTCCTACTGGATTGATAACCTTGGTTTCGTACTAAGGGAAAACTTGCTGTTGTGCTCATCATACCTTCCTCTTGGGGTTCCCCAATGAGCTCGATATATTTTGGGCCATCACCCACTTGAGTCATTGCATGTGTGTTCTTTCCACAAACCACACATGGATTAACCAATGGCATTGCATGTGTGTTATTGTCACAAACCACATATGGATCAACCAATGTCATTGCATGTGTGTTCCTATCATGAACCACATATGGATCCACCAGTGTTCATTGCATGTGTGTTCTTTCCACAAACCACATATGGATCCACTAGAGTCATTGCATGTGTGTTTTTTCCACAAACCACATATGGATCCACCAATGTCATTGCATGTGTGTTCTTTCCACAAACCACACATGGATCAACCAGAGTCATTGCATGTGTGTTCTTTTCACAAACCACACATGGACCCACTTGAGTCATTGCATGTGTGTTCTTTCCACAAACCACACATGGATCAACCAATGTCATTGCATGTGTGTTATTGTCACAAACCACGTATGGATCAACCAATGCCATTGCATGTGTGTTCCTGTCATGAACCACATATGAATCCACCAGTGTTCATTGCACGTGTGTTCTTTCTACAAACCACATATGGATCCACTAGAGTCATTGCATGTGCATCCTTTTCACAAACAACATATGGACCC
The DNA here is from genome assembly GCA_910589775.1 of Avena eriantha. Lineage (NCBI taxonomy): Eukaryota > Viridiplantae > Streptophyta > Magnoliopsida > Poales > Poaceae > Avena > Avena eriantha. Next base: position 62,966,658 of record OU342741.1, read on the forward strand.
ACTTGAGTCATTGCATGTGTGTTCTTTCCACAAACCACACATGGATCAACCAATGTCATTGCATGTGTGTTATTTTCACAGACCACATATGGATCAACCAATGTCATTGCATGTGTGTTCTTTTCACAAACCACATATGGACCCACTAGAGTCATTGCATGTGTGTTCTTATACTAAAACCAGCACTAGAGTCATTGCATGTAAATAAGAAGATTGCTGAGATGCTCGTTGTCTGCTTGCCTTGTCATTTTGATATGGGGATTCTTCCGTATCATCGGGCAGGGGGTACCCCGTTGGCAGTTCTCTATGATACACATGTACTTACTATGACAAGAACTTACCGGTAACTAAACTTGAGTAGCATGAGGAGCGGCCCTTGTATTCAAGGGACATGAGATTTCCAACTTATACTTTGTCAAGAATATACTCCATAGTTTGTTCACTTTAACCTTAATCACTTCAAGATGCTTATGATAGGGGCAATGAGAGTTGAAAGCTAATAAGTACCATAATTTTTGAAAGCTCTTTATGAGCCTTGAATCACTGCTTCGTTCTATGAAGGCCTTTCTTTTACTTTTATATTGAGTCTCCACCTTATATCCTTAGGCACAAATTAAGAGAGCATAGTTGTCATTCTTAGTTCTATGTGCATTGTCCCAAAACTTATTGATTGATTCATAACTGTGATATTGCTTGTTCTTAAATTATTTGTATCTAGTCACCATTATGAACTTTGAAGGTGTCCTATGCATTTATGTTTTGCTACTCCATGAGGAACAAGCTGAATGCCACTATGCTATGTTTTCTATATGTAAAACAAACAAACGTCTTTCAATGCATTGTTCTTCATGATCTTTGTTTGTATCCTTTCATGTTACAACATAGTTGCTATGTCTTATTGTTAGAACTCTATCTTTCATGTTCATGTTTAGAGTACCTTGATCCCAGCTATTGATGCTTTTACAATAATGATCATCAAGATTGTGTTGGCTGCGTGTCACCTCAAAAATTATATTGTTTTTATCGTTTACCTACTCGAGGACGAGCAGGAACTAAGCTTGGTGATGTTGATACGTCCATAACGTATCTATAATTTTTGATGGTTTTATGCTAATAATATGCTTTTGATACTCCTTTTTATATAAAGTTTATGATTTATTTGGACTAACCTACTAATAGTTGCAAAAGTGCACGATGTTCTTGTTTTACACTTTGATGTGTAGATATTACCAAGAATATAAATGAAAACCTTGTTGGAGTCAAATTGGGATTTTCCAGAAATCTGTCTCAGAACTATTTTTGAAGATGGTCACGTTTCAGGTCGAAGACAACGTCAAACGGAAAACTCTTCAACTAAACAGTTGTTGAAAATTTTGCGACAAACGTTCTGGACATAAAATTTATCTGATTCCGAGTCCGGACGGGCCTGATAGGCCTGATTTACTGCAGGCCAAGATGGGGTGACGGGAATCCGAGAATCTATATAAAGGGAGGAAACCTAATTCGTGGGAGACACCTCCACCCACGAATTTGCAGCCACCAAAGCCACGTTTTTGCCTCCCCATAGATCCCATCTTCATGGGGAAGGGCTCCCAAGAAGCCATGAAGGAAGGGTGCTAAGGGGCGGTGCTCCCCTGTGATACCGACGGTGGGGAAGGAGTCCTCTGTGCCGCCGCCGCCTCTTCACCATCTTCACTGCCATCTCCATCGCTGTTGCTGACTCCCATGATAAGGAGGGAGTAGTTATCTTTCGAGGCTAAGGATTCTACCAATAGCTATGTGTTCATCTCTTTCTCTATGCATGATCATATTATGATCATGAGTTTTGTAATCAAGTAGATCTACTTTGCTACTCAAGTGCTTTAATAGATCTCTGCTCTCCCCATGTGTATGAAAGTGACAGCGTGCACACCATGGTGTCACTTATGCTAGAGATTACAAATACTTGTTATGAGTTATATTCGGAGTTGGATGTCTCTATGAAATTTTGGTGTTTGTTGGAACCATCTAGAGCTCAAGGTGACAGTGTGGGGTTATCAAGATGGGGAAAGCGAACTTTGAGGTGTGTTGTTATAGCCCTACCATGGATTAGAGTGTCCAACCAGAGAGTATTTAAGATTAGTATCATAAAGAGAAGATATTTATATGAGAGTGTTCACTAGTGAAAGTATGATCCCGAGGCCTTGTTTCTAAGCATTGAAACAATGTTTGCAACTAGATCTGTTACATGTTTGCTTGCTGCCATTTTTATTTCAGTTTGCCCTTAGTCTCTTCCACGCCATCAAAGTATTTTCTGGCACCGTTGTCTTATATCCATACCACTTGTATTTCACTATCTCTTCGCCGAACTAGTGCACCTATACACCTGACAAGTGTATTGGGTGTGTTGGGGACACAAGAGACTTCTTGTATCTTGATTGCAGGATTGCTTTAGAGGGGATACCTTTGACCACTTCCTCCCTGAGTTTGATAAACCTTGGGTGATCCACTTAAGGGAAAACTTGGTACTGTTCTACAAACCTCTACACTTGGAGGCCCAACAACTGTCTACAAGAATAGAAGTGCGTAGACATCAAGCTATCTTCTGGTGCCGTTGCCGGGGAGGTAAGGTAAAAGGTACTCACATCCTCTGGCTACTAAACTATATTCTAGTACTGTAGCTGGTGTGTGAGTGCTCGAAGTTATTTCCTTTAGATTCTGCAATTTTATCTTTTTATTTCTTGTTTTATTTTCACTAGTTATGCTTAATGGAAAACAACAACAAAATTAGAGAGCTTTATAGTATTTATCTTGAGTTAGGACATGAAGTGTTTGAAGAGAAAATTAAAAAACCTATGGGACTTTATTTGCATGCTAATAGCAATGTTGTTAGTACGAATTCTTTAGACACCATTATTGCTAATGCTATGGAAAAGTCTAAGCTTAGGGAAGCTAGTTTTTGTGAAAACGATCTTTTTAGTTTCCCAACTTTGGAAGATAGCTATTCTATTGCTTATGATGATACCAAACCTCCAATATATGATGATTATAATGATGAATATGATATTTTCAGTCCACCTACTATTGAGAAGAAAATTAATTATGATTACAATATGCCTCCTATATTTGATGATTATGGTGACGAGAATAATAATGATAGCTATTTTGTTGAATTTTCTCCCACTATAATTAGTAAGAATGACTATGCTTATGTGGGGAGTATTAATTCTTTTATGCATGTGGCTCATGATAAGAATGTTTTATGTGATAATTATATTGTTAATTTTATTCATGATGCTACTGAAAGTTATTATGAGAGAGGAAAACATGGTTTTATGTATCTCAACAATATTAAGTTTCCCCTCTTTATGTTGAAAGTCTTGAAGTTGCACTTGTTTTGCTTTACTATGCTTGTTTCTTTGTGCTTTCATGACTTGTTTATTTATAAGATTCCGATGCATAGGAAGTGAGTTAGACTTAAATGTGTTTTGAATTTGCTTCTTGATGCTCTTTTTTACTTCAATTCATATTTTCAATGTGAGCATCTTCTCAAACTATCATGCCTAACTTAAAGGCGTTAAAGAAAAGTACTAATTGGGAGATAACCCAAAAGTTTTAGAAGAGTCTTGGACGTTATTACCTCAGTAATAAACGCTCCTTATCCTTTTTATTTGCTTTTTGTGCCAAGAGTAACCTCTAATGAGAGAGAAGTAATGCTTGGGAAAGTTGCTGTCCTGAAACAGATTTTTGTGCTTCGCTGTAAAAATTCGTGAAAAATCTCTATACGTCGGTTTGAGCTGTAATTTTGTGTGCTTCTGCCCCAGGTTGTTATCCAACTTTTGTTAGTTCAACACTTTTCGATTTGAGCAATATAAGGTATTCTAAAAAATTGGTTTTTACCTGCTGGTCTGTTTTGACAGATTTCTGCCATTATTTGCATTTGCTTCTTGTTGGTTCCTTTTTGAGTTCTTTTGGGGAATTGAGATTTTTGAGGGAAGTGATACAGTATCTTGTGTACATTGTATGTGTATGATTTCTACAAACCACATATGGCTCCACCAAAGTCATTGCATGTGTGTTCTTTCCATAAACCACACATGGATCAACCAGAGTCATTGCATGTGTATTCTTTCCACAAACCACTCATGGACCCACTTGAGTCATTGCATGTGCGTTCTTTCCACAAACCACACATTGATCAACCAATGTCATTGAATGTGTGTTATTGTCACAAACAACATATGGATCAACCAATGTCATTTCATGTGTGTTTCTGTCATAAACCACATATGAATCCACAAGTGCTCATTGCATGGGTGTTCTTTCTACAAACCACATATGGATCCACCAAAGTCATTGCATGTGTGTTCTTTTCACAAACCACATATGGACCCACTTGAGTCATTGAATGTGTGTTCTTTCCACAAACCACACATGGATTAACCAATGGCATTCCATGTATGTTATTGTCACAAACCACATATGGATCAACCAATGTCATTGCATGTGTATTCCTGTCATGAACCACATATGGATCCACCAGTGTTCATTGCCTGTGTCTTCTTTCCACAAACCACATATGGATCCACTAGAGTCATTCCATGTATGTTCTTTCCACAAACCACATATGGATCCACCAACGTCATTGCATGTGTGTTCTTTCCACAAACCACACATGGATCAACCAGAGTCATTGCATGTGTGTTGTTTTCACAAACCACACATGGACCCACTTGAGACATTGCATGTGTGTTCTTTCCACAAACCACACATGGATCACCAATGTCATTGCATGTGTGTTATTGTCACAAACCACGTACGGATCAACCAATGTCATTGCATGTGTGTTCCTGTCATGAACCACATATGAATCCACCAGTGTTCATTGCATGTGTGTTCTTTCTACAAACCACATATGGATCCACTAGAGTCATTGCATGTGTGTTCTTTTCACAAACCACATATGGACCCACTTGAGTCATTGCATGTGTGTTCTTTCCACAAACCACACATGGATCAACCAATGGCATTGCATGTGTGTTATTGTCATAAACCACATATGGATCAACCAATGTCATTGCATGTATGTTATTTTCACAAACCACATATGGACCCACTAGAGTCATTGCATGTGTGTTCTTATACTAAAACCAGCACTAGAGTCATTGCATGTGTGTTCTTTTCACAAACCACATATGGATCCACCAGTGTCATTGCATGTGCGTTCTTTCCATGAACCACATATGGATGCACCAGTGTTCATTGCATGTGTGTTCTTTCCACTAACCACATATGTATCCACTAGAGTCATTGCATGTGTGTTCTTTTTATAAACCACAAATGGATCGACCAATGTCATTGCATGTGTGTTCTTTCCAAAAACCACATATGGATAGACCAATGTAATTGCATGTGTATTATTTCCACAAACCACACATGGATCAACCAGAGTCATTGCATGTTTGTTCTTTTCACAAACCACACATGGACCCACTTGAGTCATTGCGTGTGTGTTCTTTCCACAAACCACACATGGATCAACCAATGTCATTGCATGTGTGTTATTGTCACAAACCACATATGGATCAACCAATGTCATTGCATGTGTGTTCCTGTCATGAACCACATATAAATCCACCAGTGTTCATTGCATATGTGTGTTATTTCAACAAACCACATATGGATCCACCAGAGTCATTGCATGTGTGTTTTTTCACAAACCACATATGCACCCACTTGAGTCATTGCATGTGTGTTATTTCCACAAACCACACATGGATTAACCAATGGCATTGCATGTGTGTTATTACCACCAACCACATATGGATCAACCAATGTCCTTGCATGTGTGTTCCTTTCATGAACCACATATGGATCCAGCAGTGTTCATTGCATGTGTGTTCTTTCCACAAACCACATATGGATCCACTAGAGTAATTGCATGTGTGTTCTTTGCATAAACCACATATGGATCCACCAAAGTCATTGCATGTGTGTTCTTGCCACAAACCACACATGGATCAACTAGAGTCATTGCATGCGTGTTCTTTTCACAAACCACACATGGACCCACTAGAGTCATTTCATGTGTGTTCTTTTCACAAACCACACATGGATCAACCAATGGCATTGTATGTGTGTTCTTTTAACAAACCACATATGGATCCACCAGTGTTCAGTACATGTGTGTTCTTTTCACAAACCACTTATGGATCCACCAGTGTTCATTGCATGTGTGTTCTTTTCCACAAACCACATGGATCAACCAATGGCATTGCATGTGTGTTCTTTCCACAAACCACACATGGATCAACCAATGGCATTGCATCTGTGTTCTTTTCACAAACCACACATGGATCAACCAATGGCATTGCATGTGTGTTCATTTCACAAACCACACATGGATCCACCAGAATCATTGCATGTGTGTTCTTTCCACAAACCACATATGGATCCACTAGAGTCATTGCATGTGTGTTCTTTTAACAACCCACATATGGATCAACCAGTGTCACCGCATGTGTGTTCCTGTCATGAACCACATATGGATCCACCAGTGTTCATTGCATGTGTGTTCTTTCTACAAACCACATATGGATCCACTAGAGTAATTGCATGTGTGTTCTTTCCATAAACCACATATGGATCCACCAAAGTCATTGCATGTGTGTTCTTGCCACAAACCACACATGGGTCAACCAGACTCATTGCATGCGTGTTCTTTTCACAAACCACACATGGACCCACTTGAGTCATTTCATGTGTGTTCTTTTCACAAACCACACATGGATCAACCAATGGCATTGTATGTGTGTTCTTTTAACAAACCACATATGGATCCACCAGTGTTCAGTACATGTGTGTTCTTTTCACAAACCACTTATGGATCCACCAGTGTTCAGTACATGTGTGTTCTTTTCACAAACCACTTATGGATCCACCAGTGTTCATTGCATGTGTGTTCTTTTCCACAAACCACATGGATCAACCAATGGCATTGCAAGGGTGTTCTTTCCAAAAACCACACATGGATCAACCAATGGCATTGCATCTGTGTTCTTTTCACAAACCACACATGGATCAACCAATGGCATTGCATGTGTGTTCATTTCACAAACCACACATGGACCCACCAGAATCATTGCATGTGTGTTCTTTCCACAAACCACATATGGATCCACTAGAGTCATTGCATGTGTGTTCTTTTAACAACCCACATATGGATCAACCAGTGTCACCGCATGTGTGTTCCTGTCATGAACCGCATATGGATCCACCAGTGTTCATTGCATGTGTGTTCTTTCTACAAAATACATATGGATCCACTAGAGTCATTGCATGTGTGTTCTTTTCACAAACCACATATGGACCCACTTGAGTCATTGCATGTGTGTTCTTTCCACAAACCACACATGGATCAACCAATGTCATTGCATGTGTGTTATTGTCATAAACCACATATGGATCAACCAATGTCATTGCATGTATGTTATTTTCACAAACCACATATGGACCCACTAGAGTCATTGCATGTGTGTTCTTATACTAAAACCAGCACTAGAGTCATTGCATGTGTGTTCTTTTCACAAACCACATATGGATCCACCGGTGTCATTGCATGTGCGTTCTTTCAATGAACCACATATAGATGCACCAGTGTTCATTGCATGTGTGTTCTTTCCACTAACCACATATGTATCCACTAGAGTCATTGCATGTGTGTTCTTTTTATAAACCACAAATGGATCGACCAATGTCATTGCATGTGTGTTCTTTCCAAAAACCACATATGGATACACCAATGTAATTGCATGTGTGTTATTTCCACAAACCACACATGGATCAACCAGAGTCATTGCATGTTTGTTCTTTTCAAAAACCACACATGGACCCACTTGAGTCATTGCGTGTGTGTTCTTTCCACAAACCACACATGGATCAACCAATGTCATTGCATGTGTGTTATTGTCACAAACCACATATGGATCAACCAATGTCATTGCATGTGTGTTCCTGTCATGAACCACATATAAATCCACCAGTGTTCATTGCATGTGTGTTATTTCAACAAACCACATATGGATCCACCAGAGTCATTGTATGTGTGTTTTTTCACAAACCACATATGCACCCACTTGAGTCATTGCATGTGTGTTCTTTCCACAAACCACACATGGATTAACCAATGGCATTGCATGTGTGTTATTACCACCAACCACATATGGATCAACCAATGTCCTTGCATGTGTGTTCCTGTCATGAACCACATATGGATCCAGCAGTGTTCATTGCATGTGTGTTCTTGCCACAAACCACACATGGATCAACCAGAGTCATTGCATGCGTGTTCTTTTCACAAACCACACATGGACCCACTTGAGTCATTTCATGTGTGTTCTTTTCACAAACCACACATGGATCAACCAATGGCATTGTATGTGTGTTCTTTTAACAAACCACATATGGATCCACCAGTGTTCAGTACATGTGTGTTCTTTTCACAAACCACTTATGGATCCACCAGTGTTCATTGCATGTGTGTTCTTTTCCACAAACCACATGGATCAACCAATGGCATTGCATCTGTGTTCTTTTCACAAACCACACATGGATCAACCAATGGCATTGCATGTGTGTTCTTTTCACAAACCACACATGGATCAACCAATGGCATTGCATGTGTGTTCATTTCACAAACCACACATGGATCCACTAGAGTCATTGCATGTGTGTTCTTTTAACAACCCACATATGGATCAACCAGTGTCACCGCATGTGTGTTCCTGTCATGAACCACATATGGATCCACCAGTGTTCATTGCATGTGTGTTCTTTCTACAAACCACATATGGATCCACTAGAGTCATTGCATGTGTGTTCTTTTCACAAACCACATATGGACCCACTTGAGTCATTGCATGTGTGTTCTTTCCACAAACCACACATGGATCAACCAATGTCATTGCATGTGTGTTATTGTCATAAACCACATATGGATCAACCAATGTCATTGCATGTATGTTATTTTCACAAACCACATATGGACCCACTAGAGTCATTGCATGTGTGTTCTTATACTAAAACCAGCACTAGAGTCATTGCATGTGTGTTCTTTTCACAAACCACATATGGATCCACCGGTGTCATTGCATGTGCGTTCTTTCCATGAACCACATATAGATGCACCAGTGTTCATTGCATGTGTGTTCTTTCCACTAACCAAATATGTATCCACTAGAGTCATTGCATGTGTGTTCTTTTTATAAACGACAAATGGATCGACCAATGTCATTGCATGTGTGTTCTTTCCAAAAACCACATATGGATACACCAATGTAATTGCATGTGTGTTATTTCCACAAACCACACATGGATCAACCAGAATCATTGCATGTTTGTTCTTTTCACAAACCACACATGGACCCACTTGAGTCATTCCGTGTGTGTTCTTTCCACAAACCACACAAGGATCAACCAATGTCATTGCATGTGTGTTATTGTCACAAACCACATATGGATCAACCAATGTCATTGCATGTGTGTTCCTGTCATGAACAACATATAAATCCACCAGTGTTCATTGCATGTGTGTTATTTCAACAAACCACATATGGATCCACCAGTCATTGCATGTGTGTTTTTTCACAAACCACATATGCACCCACTTGAGTCATTGCATGTGTGTTCTTTCCACAAACCACACATGGATTAACCAATGGCATTGCATGTGTGTTATTACCACCAACCACATATGGATCAACCAATGTCCTTGCATGTGTGTTCCTGTCATGAACCACATATGGATCCAGCAGTGTTCATTGCATGTGTGTTTTTTCCACAAACCACATATGGATCCACTTGAGTAATTGCATGTATGTTCTTTCCATAAACCACATATGGATCCACCAAAGTCATTGCATGTGTGTTCTTGCCACAAACCACACATGGATCAACCAGAGTCATTGAATGCGTGTTCTTTTCACAAACCACACATGGACCCACTAGAGTCATTTCATGTGTGTTCTTTTCACAAACCACACATGGATCGACCAATGGCATTGTATGTGTGTTCTTTTAACAAACCACATATGGATCCACCAGTGTTCACTACATGTGTGTTCTTTTCACAAACCACTTATGGATCCACCAGTGTTCATTGCATGTGTGTTCTTTTCCACAAACCACATGGATCAACAAATGGCATTGCATGTGTGTTCTTTCCACAAACCACACATGGATCAACCAATGGCATTGCAGGTGCGTTCTTTTCACAAACCACACATGGATAAACCAATGGCATTGCATGTGTGTTCTTTTCACAAACCACACATGGATCCACCAGAATCATTGCATGTGTGCTCTTTCCACAAACCACATATGGATCCACTAGAGTCATTGCATGTGTGTTCTTTTAACAACCCACATATGGATCAACCAGTGTCACCGCATGTGTGTTCCTGTCATGAACCACATATGGATCCACCAGTGTTCATTGCATGTGTGTTCTTTCCACTAACCACATATGTATCCACTAGAGTCATTGCATGTGTGTTCTTTTTAGAAACCACACATGGATCAACCAGTGTCATTGCATATGTGTTATCTCCACAAACCAAATATGGATCCACCAATGCCATTGCATGTGTGTTCTTTCCACAAACCACACATGGATCAACCAGAGTCATTGCATGTGTGTTCTTTTCACAAACCACACATGGACCCACTAGAGTCATTGCATTTGTGTTCTTTTCACAAACCACACATGAATCAACCAATGGCATTGCATGTGTGTTATTTGCACAAACCACATATGGATCCACCAGTGTTCACTACATGTGTGTCCTTTCCACAAACCACTGATGGATCCACCATTGTTCATTGCATGTGTGTTCTTTTCCACAAACCACATGGATCAACCAATGGCATTGCATGTGTGTTCTTTCCAAAAACCACACATGGATCAACCACTGGTATTGCATGTGTGTTCTTTTCACAAACCACACATGGATCAACCAATGGCATTGCATGTGTATTCTTTTCACAAACCACACATGGATCCACCAGTGTCATTGCATGTGTGTTCTTTCCACAAACCACATATGGATCCACTAGAGTCATTGCATGTGTGTTCTTTTCACAACCCACATATGGATCAACCACTGTCACTGCATGTGTGGTCCTTCCACTAACCACATATGTATCCGCTAGAGTCATTGCATGTGTGTTTTTTTACAAACCACACATGGATCAACCAATGTCATTGTATGCGTGTTCTTTCCACAAACGACATATGGATCCACCAATGTCATTGCATGTGTGTTCTTTCCACAAACCACACATGGATCAACCAGAGTCATTGCATGTGTGTTCTTTTCACAAACCACACATGGACCCACTTGACTCATTGCATGTGTGTTCTTTCCACAAACCACACATGGATCAACCAATGTCATTGCATGTGTGTTCCTGTCATGAACCACATATGAATCCACCAGTGTTCATTGCATGTGTGTTCTTTCTACAAACCACATATGGATCCACTAGTGTCATTGCATGTGTGTTATTTTCACAAACCACATATGGACCCACTTGAGTCATTGAATGTGTGTTCTTTCCACAAACCACACATGGATTAACCAATGGCATTGCATGTGTGTTATTGTCATAAACCACACATGGATCAACCAATGTCATTACATGTGTGTTCCTGTCATGAGCCACATATGGATCCACCAGTGTTCATTGCATGTGTGTTCTTTCCACAAACCACATATGCATCCACTAGTGTCATTGCATGTGTGATCTTTCCACAAACCACATATGGATCCACCAATGTCATTGCATGTGTGTTCTTTCCACAAATCACACATGGATCAACCAGAGTCATTGCATGTGTGTTCTTTTCACAAACCACATATGGACCCACTTGAGTCATTGCATGTGTGTTCTTTCCACAAACCACACATGGATCAACCAATGGCATTGCATGTGTGTTATTGTCACAAACCACGTATGGATCAACCAATGTCATTGCATGTGTGTTCCTGTCATGAACCACATATGAATCCACTAGTGTTCATTGCATGTGTGTTCTTTCTACAAACCACATATGGATCCACTAGAGTCATTGCATGTGTGTTCTTTTCACAAACCACATATGGACCCACTTGTGTCATTGCATGAGTGTTCTTTCCACATATCACACATGGATTAACCAATGGCATTGCATGTGTGTTATTGTCACAAACCACATATGGATCAACCAAATTTCATTGCATGTGTTTTCCTGTCATGAACCACATATGAATCGACCAGTGTTCATTGCATGTCTGTTCTTTCCGCAAACCACACATGGATCAACCAATGTCATTGCATGTGTGTTCTTTCTACAAACCACATAAGATCGCGTCTTCTAGAAGCCCCCTGAAGTAGTTGTCCGATCCGATTGTCACAGACTATTCGACTGGGGCACGTGGACGAATAAGATGGTTCTTCATAAGAGCGATCCGCGAGTAGGCTGTTCCGCGACATGATTGGTTGCGCTTACATTTTCACTTATATTACTATTATTTCCACTCCCCTATAGCCTACTAGTAATATCATAGAGCTCATGAGTGAGCACGTCTACTCCGCATCCCCCTCTCCCCTCATCCACCACATGTCACTATGCCCGGATGACGCCACCGGCTTTTGTGCCTCGTGCTCGGACGATATCCGCCAATTCTCGGGTCGCTACCTTCATGCTAAGAAATCATTTTACAAGCTTTTGAACTTATCCTACATATTCCTGCTATTCACCAATCTAATTGCTGATCTTTTTTCCGATTTCTCGACGAACTTTAGATGTGGCAGATGCTGCAGCCCAAGAATCTGGAGATCCTCACGCGCAACTTCGCAGCGACGTTCTCGCTCGTGTGCTCCCACCCAGGATGCTTTCACCGTTACTCCTACCACGAGCTCCCGCTCCACGATCTCGCGTGCCCGCACGGCGTGTGCTCTTGCGCGGAGCCGGGCTGCAACTACACCAGCCCGCCAGCAGAGCTCGTCGTCCACCTTGCAGAGGAGCACTTGATTGAAGTGATTAGGATCTCGTACAGGCAAGCCCAACTTCTCCAAGAGCAGGTGTCGTTCACTGACTCTGCACGCCGCCAGCTAATTTTCTAGGGGGGCGGCTCTGTTTTCGTCCTGACCATCACCGCCGGTGTTCCGGGAACCAGAGTCGGGCCCACTGTCGTGTGTGCGGTATGCGTCAGGTCGGTCTCGTGTGCCTGGCCCGTATACATGGTGCGCATGTGAGCGAACGCCCAGCCGCCATCGTCCGATAGCATTCTTGTGCTAGCCGAGGCGCCGAGCTGCCTGATGCCGCGGGAGGTGGAGTATGCGGACCTAAGGTCGATCCTATGTGTGCCATCTCAGTACCTTGTCGGTGCTGGACCGAACAGGCAAATGCATTTCTACATTTGTATCGAGAAGACCGATAAGGAAATGTAGTACTTATGCTGTCATTACTGTTAGACTTAAGCGATGCTTCTCAGGTGCGTAGAGCATACGTGTTGTGCGAATGTACCCCAGTTGTAGTTTTTTAGTACTCCTTAATAATTCGACGAGTTATTGGTCCAATCATCTTGTTGTTGTCACGTTGCAAAGTCCGCTTGCTCTAGACAGACTGGTGATGAACCACAAGTATAGGGGGTGTATCGTAGTATTTTCGAGGGAAGTGAAACCCAATTTATTGATTCGACACAAGGGGAGCTAAAGAATATTTATAAGCCTTAACAACTGAGTTGTCAATTCAGCTGCACCTGGAAACAATCTTGCTCATAGCAGTTTATCAGTAGAAATAGTTTTGTAGTAGCAATAGTGAAGTAATAGTAGTAGTAAAGTAAAGACAGTAGTAACAATAGCAGTAAACAGTAGGATTCGAGTGCGGTAGGCATAGGGATGGATGGACGGGCATTGCATGGACAAGACAATTCACATAGCAATCAGAACATAGGGCATTTGCAGATAAATAAGATAAAGCATCCAAGTACTAAATAATCATAGGCATGTGTTCCATATATAGTCATACGTGCTCGCAATGAGAACTTGCACAACATCTTTTGTCCTGCCAGCCTGTTTGCAGCGGGGCCTCAAGGGAACTACTGGCAATTAAGGTGCTCCTTTTAATAGAGCACTGGAGCAAAGCATTAACACTCCATGAACACATGTGATCCTCACATCAAAGCCATTCCCTCCGGTTATCCCGATTTCTGTCACTTTGGGGCCATTGGTTCCGGACAACAACGTGTGTATACAACTTGCAGGTAAGACCATAAACAACACTATCATAACGAATCAATAACATGTTCAGATCTGAAATCATGGCACTCGGGCCCTAGTGACAAGCATTAAGCATAACAAGTCGCAACAAAGTCAAAAAGCACTAATAGTAGATACTAGGCACCATGCCCTAACAATTCGATGCCATTACATGAACGATCTCATCCAATCCCTACCACCCCCATAGCCTACAGCGGGGGATTACTCACTCATAGATGGGGGAAACATGGATGGTCGATGGAGAAGCGATGGTGATGATGATGGTGATGATCTCCTCCAATTCCCTGTCCCGGCAGGGTGCCAAAACAGAGTTTCTGGTGCTGTTTCGTGGAATCTGGTGGTGGCGGCGGAGCGGAACTCCTTCTGGAAAAACGTCGAACCCCCCCCCCCTGAGTTTTTAGGTCAGAAGGCATCTTATAGGTGAAGAGGGGGATTGAGGGGACGTCTGGGGCGGCCAGACCACCCCCTGGCGCGGCCAGGCCTAGCCCGTGCGGCCAGGTGGTGTGGCCTGGGCCCAGCCCCCCTCCGTCTCGTATTCTGGCGCCGGGAGTCTTCTGGTGAAAAAGGATTTTTGGCATATTTTCTGGGATTTTTCCTGATAGTTGATTTTCTGCACAAAAACTAAACATCAAGGCAATTCTGTTGAAAACAGCGTCAGTCCGTGTTAGTTGTATCCAAATCACACAAGTTTAGAGGAAAAACAATAGTAAAAGTGTTCGGGAAAGTAGATACGTTTTGGATGTATCAATTGGCAATACCATGTGCTCTCGCCCCCGCATGTTAGTGTCACGTGTTCCGAGGGCCCACCTGCTAGTGTCACGCCCCCTTCTCTTTCTTCCCCTTGAACACACTATCCCAACTTCTCTTCCATCCTGCCACTCACGTCTGATGGTTGTAATCTGATTTTCGTTGGATTGTTTACATGTAATCTACGTTGATAATGCAACATGCAAATGGCACAGACACAATTTCTAAAGTGGAAGCATTCACACGCTGCTATTGCACATATTTCTCAATATAGCTCGACAAACCCATTACAATAATTGTACTCGCACTAAACACAACCGAAATTGCAACCATCCTAAACAACATCTAAACCCACATCACAGCACTGTCGTCGGAGTCCACCTCCATTGGTGACACCGTCGTGCCCTTCCCAACGACATCCACTCCCGCCCGTGGCTTGCCCTTCACCAAGGAGGCAACAATGGCGTTCTGCATAGCTTCGTCCCCGTCGTCCTTCACATCGGAATCGACAATGACGAAGGTGACGGGGTTGGCGTGGACCGAGCGCCGTCGCGCCTAGCGGATCCTGCTCGAGCTCGATGCCGCATCAGTCCTTCTACAGGTAGGAGGGGCCGAGCTCGGATACGTAGCGTCGTTGCTCCTCTCAAGAAACCATGGCCATTTGATACTGCGACGGTAGGATCTTGGGGTGGATCCGCCGCGGCGAGCCCTACCGGAAGCGGTGGAGCGGATGGATCTGCCGGCGCGAGCCATGACAAGTTCCTAGGAGGGAGTAATATTGTGGGCCAGGCGTGTATGGTTCCTGAGCAAGGCCTCCCAGTGATATGTACGGTGGCACATGACACATTGTTTCAGTCATGGACACTACAACACAATAGAGCTTTGGTAACACAATCACGTAACATATGGTCACATATGTTACAGTTAAAATTACAGTAACACATCATTTCTGTGCCAACGATCGATAGTAACACAAACTATATAGGGTCTAAAAATGTGTTACAGATATAACGATGCGGTAACATACAAGTATGTGTGATAGGTAATGTGTTACAGGTATATTGATGAAGTAACACGTAGATATGTGTTGGTGGGAGTGTGTTACATACTTTAGTGGGAGGAACACATAATCCTATGTTGATCCATGGTGTTACAAGCTCTAGCGCTGGCGCCCTACACTCGCCCACACACACCTTCGCTATTGCAAGAGTTGCACCCCTACCGCAGATCCATGACTGAAACAATGTGTCATGTGCCACCGTGCATCTTGCGTGTCTTAGCCTCTTTCTAACGTTGTCCTTGAGCTTCGCCAGTTCCACACCCGACAACCTCCATTAGCCGGGCGCCAAGCTTGTCTCGTGCTGCTCGATTTTTCCTCCGCCTCGCCATGGATCACGACCCACGCGCCAGTGACAAAAACGTTATCTCTCCTCCCACATGCCCATCTTCTCTCTCTCCCTCCCCCACACGCGAGCTTAGCCAGCGGAGCTGGGCGCGGCACTAGCCGACGGATCTCGGTGTGGGCTTGGCCCAGCTGACCGACGGCGCGCGAGCCTGGCCGTTGGAGCTCGGAGTGGGCTTGGGCGGCACGGATCCGTCTCGCCGCCAAGCTCGTCGCTGTGTCTTGCCAAGCTCGGCGCTGTCGCTAAGCTCGCTGTCTCGTCGCCTAGCTCGCCATCTCGTCGCCAAGCTCATCGCCGTCTCGCGCCGATATGTGACCAAAATTGTGTTTATGTGAATTTGAGCCGAATTGTGGTGAAATATCGCCAAATTTACCGAAAAATCGCCTGTTTGGAAACGCTACCTGGTAACGCAAGTGGGAATTCGGCAATTCCCAACCCGAAAGTTACATCCATCCGGTGATTTTTTGCTCCGAATTTCGGCCTGAAAACATCAGACGAGTGGAGATGCTCTAACACACGACTGTTAGAAATAGTTGGAAAAGGCGCATGAGGAAAAAGTTAGATCCCGCAGCAGGAACAATTGGCGCGTACACGAAAATTTCTTTTTTTACATGGGTACATGAAAAATTCACTCGTATATGGTTGGGCCCAGAACTGGAAGAAATTTATGCGTCATCTACTCCCATCCCCACCAAGTCCTACAACCGCAATTCCTCAAAAAAAAAGAATCCTACAACCGCAGTCCAGATCTTGCTAGTCCGATCTACCACCCTCCTCCACGCCGTCTCTCACCACCGCAAGCCTGCCTCTCCCCTCCCCGCCCAACTCCTCCTTCTCCTTCTGTGTCATCCCCATATCCGTAATGTAGCCGTAGAAAGAATTGCTTTGTAAGATTAGATTCTATTGGTGGTGGTTTTATTCACTTTTGTTGCTTCTCTCTATTTTATTTGAGCTTCTCTGCTACACCATTTTCTTATAATGTAGAAATTTCTTTACTCATGGAGCAGTGTAGAGCCTCATGTGTTTCTTTTTAGTACATACTTTATTTCTTCGAGAATGAATTTACATAAATTTGAGATATTAGACCGAGCTTTATTATGTTTAGTGTCAGAACTTGCATCTTTGTCATGCACAAAACACATGCACATTATTTTCTTTCATGGATTCTTTCATGACCATCAAATTTAGTGCATTTCTTAAAACAAAAGAGCTATCTTACTCCCAGGTTTGTTAGAAGGTTGATACGTACATGGTAGCTCCAGGTATTTTTATGGTAGTTGTGGAAAGACCTAGATTAGTGCGCTGACTCGGTTTATTACACAGGGTTTATGGTAGATACAGTAGGTTGTTACAGTAGTGTCGGTAGTATTGACCACTCATACAGTACAAGTGTCTCAATGAACATATGTTTTTCATGGTTTCAGTTTTGATTATTTCTAGTCTTCTTACGGTTATTATTGTTTATTTGTGTGTGAGGAAAATAAGGGACCGGATAGATGAATCTTTTGTAAGACTAGACCAGTAGGGGATTAAAAATAAGCGCTTTGCAAATACAAGACATACCTATTCACTCGAGGTAAATCATTGGCATATTGTTCATGTATATTATATCACCATTGTCATCAAATGCTAATATTGACCATAATATACATTGGTTCAAAAGTAGTTCTAAAGACTTCAACCTATCGGAACAAATCGACTGTCAAATTATTGTGTATGCTACTATTAGGACTACGTATCCTGCAACTAAGGCAGATGGTATTGATTTAGGTGCCAAATTTGCACTTGTGAGTATAGATGAATCTATTCTGGATAATGAGGAGTTGGTAAGGGAAGTAAGCCACTACAAGGCAATTGGCGATGCTTTTGCTGAAGGATTGTGTATTGCTTGGCCTTCATCTTTTGTAAGTTAATTTTCTTATTCCATTTTCTAGAATCATATTGTGCACATTTAATCATAAAAATGTAAGTTCTAATTTTCTTTTACAGATTTGAAAGAGGGATAATTGAGTTGCAGCTGAATACTTTGGCTCAATCAAGAAGATAATAGAGTTTGAAGATTTACTTAACAATGATTAGAGTTTTCATTTATAGATTGAAAATTGTAATATTATTTAAAGATCATACGTCAGGGTCTAATATTTGTCACAGCTGTGTTATTTGTAGTCAACTTGGTACGAGTGATATTATGTTGCACCAACAATACTTGTATTTATTTATTGGATAATGCATATGTACACTCTTTTATTGGAAATAAATATCCTTATATATTAAATTTGTGGATGTGTCTCGTTCTTCAATCTCTATTATTTTAATGCCGCGGAGCATCATAATAAATTATTTCATTGAGCGTGCGAGTTATTTATTAAATAAATGTATATTTCATATATTGGTACCTAAATTTGTGTTTCATAATAATAATAAACACATTAATTATATTGTGGTAATAATATTATAGTGTTACTATCACTGTTACTATGATTAAAAAATGTGTTACTCGATTATAAATTGTAGTGTTACAAGATTTGGATATTATGTTACTAATTGCATCCTAAGATTAAAAAATATTACTAATTATGTTACAGTAGTTACAAAAAATGTTACCACCAACTTTCTACGGCTATGAAAATATGTTACTACCAGTGTTACTATAGTTAAAAACGTGTTACTAATGCATCTAGTAACATGCAATATGCATGTTACTACAATATAAATTGTAACACCATATTTGACATATGGTAATAATTATGATGTGTGACCGGGGAACCCACTTAGTAACACGACCTAATGGAACACATGCCACAATCTGTTACTGGAAGTGCCAGTAACACTATTTTGGACCTGTGGTAACACAAGACGGTGTTACCAAAGCCGTGTCCTGTTGTAGTGTCACGAGGAGATCCGGAATTGTCCGGAGAATAAGATTCATATATTGGGGATCATTTTCTAAGTTAGGAAATGTTCCGGAGTGTTTGTATGAGGATTCTAGAAGGTTTCGGAATGTTCCGGAAGGTTCTGGAAGGTTTCTTGGAGTTTGCTTGAAAACCAAGGAAGGGATCAAGGAGTCCTGGTGGGTCAAGACTAGGAGTCGTGGGGGAGGAGGACTCCTCCCCCCCCTCCCCAATCCGCCGGCCAAGGAGGTGGGAAGTCCTACTAGGACTCCCCCTCCCAAGGCGCCCTCCCCCCTTTAAATAGAGGGGAAGGGGCGCCACCTCTAGGTCCTCCTCCATAACACCAAATCTCTGCCGCCTCTCTCCTCCTCCTTTCTTCTGCACAGGCATAGGCGAATGCCTGCAGAATTCTCTACTCCACCACCACCACCACACCGTCGTGCTGCTGGGATTCCGTGGAGAAGATCTACTACATCCGCTGCTCGCGGGAACGAGGAGAGGAAGGTCTGCTTCGACTCTGCACGTGTGACCGACTGCGGAAGCGCTGCCGGAACGCGGCGCCGGAAGGATCATCCACATGATCTTGAGATCGGCAAGTGATCGACTACATCAACCACGAGATCTAATCTCGTTAACGCTTTTGGATCTACGAGGGTTAGTTCCTATCTATCTCGTTGCACATGTCTAATAGATTAGATCTTGGCTTTTATCTAGATTGGATCTGGGTTTTGTTCGTTCTTGCGGTAGAATTTTTTTGTTTTCCATGCTACGAACCCATCAGTGGTATCAGAGCCGTATCTATGCGTAGATCTGTTGCACGAGTAGAACACCATGTTTTTGTGGGCATGGATGCTTTTGTTGTCGGTGTCTTAGCGTGTACTTTGCATCTTGCGGCATGGTGGGATGAAGCGGCTCGGGCTAGCATTACATGTCATCGCACATGAGACTTGCTCCACGCTTGACGTGCAACTTGCTTTGCACAAGTGGATTTGCGGGTGTCTGTCTCTCCCACCATAGTTAAGATTCAATTTACAATGAGCATCTGACAACACTTGTATCAACGTTGTGGTTCTTGTTCGTAGGTAAGATCGGTCTTATGCGAAAGCCCCAAACCACGTAAAAAATGCAAAGAAAATTAGAGGCGTCTAACTTGTTTTTGAAGGGGTTTTGTGATGTGATATGGCCATCATGTGATTATGATTGTATTTGATGTATGCAATGATCCTTGTTGTAATATGGCAACCGGCAGGAGCCTCATGGTTGTCTTTAATTCTGTTAAGACCTGCGTGTCTATTCATCTTGTAATAGCTTTATTCCAAGTAGTTGTAATAGTTGCTAGTGATGATGGACAACCATGAAGCGGCGCCACTGACCTTGCCGCAATGCTGGTGATGATGGAGATCATGTTCGTGCTTTGGAGATGGAGATCAAAGGCGCAAGAAGAAAAGGCCATATCATATCACACTAATTATGAATTTCCTGTGATGTTAATCCTTTATGCATCTTGTATTGCTTAGATCGCGACGGTAGCATTATAAGATGATCCCTCTCACTAAATATCAAGTAATAAAGTGTTCACCCTTAGTTGGCACCGTTGCTAAGACTCGTCATTTCGAAGCATCTCGTGATGATCGGATGTGATAGATTCTACGTGTGCATACAACGGGTGCAAGCCAGCTTTGCACATGCGGAAACTAAGGTTATCTTGACGAGCCTGGCATGTACAGACATGGTCTCGGAACACGGAATACCGAAAGGTAGAGCATGAGTCATATAAATGATATGATGAACATGGAGATTGTTCGCCGATGAAACTACATCTTCTCTCGTGAAGATCAGACTTGGTATAGTGGACTTGGTTCGTGTAATCACTAAGACAATGTGAGGGATGTTGTTTTGAGTGGGAGTTCACCTAGTTAGTTTAAGAATTAAATTTGAACTCAATTTGTCATAAACTTAGTCTAAACTACTTGCAAATTGTTGTAGATTATGGCGACCCCCTCCATCAATTTCAATGCGTTCCTAGAGAAAGAAAATCTTAAGAACAATGGAAGCAATTTCACGGACTGGTTCCGTGGACTGAAGATCGTCCTCAAGGCTGGTCAGTTGACCTATGTGCTCGAAGCACCGCTAGGTGACCCACCTGCAGATGATGCCACCGATGACGTAAAGAATGTTTACGCCACTCGGAAAAATCATTACTCCACAGTTCTGTGTGCCATTCTATACGGTTTAGAAGCGGAGCTCCAGAAGCGTTTTGAGCACCACGACCCGTTCGAGATCATTAAGGAGCTCAGGCTAATTTTTGAGACTCGCGCGGCCATGGAGATCTATGAGGCCTCCGAAAAGTTCTTTAACTGTAAGATGGAAGAGGGAAGCTCCGTTAGCGAGCACGTGCTCACCATGTCTGGGTACGCAAACAAGCTCCAAGAGTTGGGAATATCGATTCCTACTGAGTTGGGGATTCACCGTCTCCTCCAATCACTGCCACCAAGTTACAAGAACTTTGTGATGAACTACAACATGCACTGCATGAACAAGACGTTGCCTGAACTGTCGTCCATGTTGAAAACTGCTGAAGTGGAGATCAAGAAGGAGCACCAAGTGTTGATGGTCAATAAGACCACCAATTTCAAGATACAGGGGAAGCCTAAGAACAAGGGCAACTTCAAGAAGGACGGCAAGAAAGCTGCCGCACCTACTAAGAAGCCCAAGGCTGGTCCTTAGCCTGAAACTGAGTGCTTCTACTGCAAGGGTGCTGGTCACTGGAAGCGTAACTGCCCCAAGTACCTGGCGGATCTGAAGAACGGCAACATCAAGAAGAAAGGTAAATTTGATATATGTGTTATAGATGTGTATCTTACTAGTAATCGTAGTACTGCCTGGGTATTTGATACTGGTTTGGTTGCTCATATTTGTAACTCGAAACAGGAGCTGCGGAATAAACGAAGACTGGCAAGAGACGAGGTGACGATGCGCGTTGGAAATGGCTCCAAGGTTGATGTGATCGCCGTCGGCACGCTCCCTCTACATCTACCTTCGGGATTAGTTTTAAATTTGAATAATTGTTATTTGGTGCCTGCGTTAAGCATGAACATTATATCTGGATCCTGTTTATTGCGAGACGGTTACTCTTTTAAGTCCGAGAATAAAGGTTGTTCGATTTATATGAGTAATATCTTTTATGGTAATGCACCTGAGATGAATGGTTTATTCTTACTGAATCTCGATAGTAGTGATACACATGTTCACAACATAGATGCTAAACGAATAAAATTGAATGATAATTCTACATACATGTGGCACTGTCGTCTTGGTCACGTTGGATCGAAGCGTATGAAGAAACTCCATTCTGATGGACTTCTTGAATCACTTGATTTTGAATCACTTGAAAGATGCGAAGCATGTCTAATGGGAAAAATGACTAAGACTCCATTCTCTGGAATAATGGAGCGAGCTACAGAATTATTGGAAATAAAACATACCGATGTGTGCGGTCCAATGAGTGTAGCATCGCGTGGTGGATATCGTTATGTTCTCACTTTCACGGATGACTTAAGTAGATATGGGTATGTCTACTTTATGAAACATAAGTCCGAAACTTTCGAGAAGTTTAAGGAATTTCAAAGTGAAGTGGAAAATCATCGTAACAAGAAGATTAAATTTCTGCGTTCTGACCGCGGAGGTGAATATCTAAGTTATGAGTTTGGCATGCATTTAAAGAAATGTGGAATACTTTCATAGTTAACACCACCGGGAACACCACAGCGTAATGGTGTGTCCGAACGTCGTAATCGAACTCTCTTAGATATGGTTCGGTCTATGATGTCTCTTACAGATTTACCGTTATCATTTTGGGGCTATGCATTAGAGACAGCCGCATTCACTTTAAATAGGGCACCATCTAAATCCGTTGAAAGGACACCGTACGAATTGTGGTTTGGTAAGAAACCTAAGTTGTCGTTCCTTAAAGTTTGGGGTTGCGAGGCATATGTAAAGAAGTTACAACCTGATAAGCTAGAACCCAAAGCAGAGAAATGCGTCTTCATAGGATACCCTAAAGAAACGATTGGGTATACCTTCTATCATAGATCCGAAGGCAAAGTTTTCGTTGCCAAGAATGGATCCTTTCTTGAGAAGGAGTTTCTCTCGAAGGAGGTGACTGGAAGGAAAGTAGAACTCGATGAGGTTATTGAACCTTCTCTCAGATTTGAAAGTAGCGCAGCACCGGAAGATGTTTTTGTGCCGCCTGCACCAATTGTAGAGGAAGCTAATGATAATGATCATGAAACTTCAAATGAAGTTACTGCTGAACCTCGCAGGTCAACAAGGGTTCGTACCACTCCTGATTGGTATGACTCTGCCTTGAACGTCATGTTGGTGGACAACGATGATGACCTTGCGACGTATGAAGAAGCTATGGTGAGCCCAGATTCCGACAAATGGCTAGAAGCCATGAAATCCGAAATGGGATCCATGTACGAAAACCAAGTGTGGACTTTGGTGGACTTACCGGATGGCCGTAAGGCTGTCGAGAACAAATGGATTTTCAAGAGAAAAACAGATGCTGATGGTAATGTTACCGTCTATAAAGCTCGACTTATTGCGAAAGGGTTCTGACAAATTCAAGGAGTTGACTATGATGAGACATTCTCACCAGTAGCAAAGCTAAAGTCTGTGAGGATTTTGTTAGCAATTGCTACATATTTCGATTATGAGATTTGGCAGATGGATGTCAAAATGGCGTTCCTTAATGGTGACATTGAGGAAGAGTTGTATATGGTACAACCCAAGGGTTTTGTCGATCCTAAAGATGCTGACAAGGTATGCAAACTTCAGCGCTCCATTCATGGACTGAAGCAAGCATCCCGGAGTTGGAATCAACGTTTTGATAAAGTAATCAAAAACTTTGGATTTATACAAACTTATGGAGAAGCTTGTATTTACAAGAAAGTGAGTGGGAGCTCTATAGCATTCCTAGTACTATATGTAGATGACATATTGTTGATTGGGAATGATATAGAACTTCTTAGTAGCGCCAAAACCTATTTGAATAATAGTTTTTCAATGAAGGATCTTGGCGAAGCGGCATATATTCTAGGCATCAAGATTTATAGAGATAGATCAAGACGCCTAATAGCGCTTTCACAAAGTACATACTTAGACAAAGTTCTAAAGAAGTTTAGAATGGAAAATAGCAAGAAAGGGTTCGTGCCCATGTTGTCAGGTAAGACCTTGAGTAAGACTCAAAATCTAGCTACGGCAGAAGATAGAGAAAAGATGAATAATATTCCCTATGCCTCTGCCATAGGTTCTATCATGTATGCCATGTTGTGTACAAGACCGGATATAGCACATGCTGTTAGTTTGACTAGCAGATATCAAAGTGATGAATGGAACACTGGACAGCGGTCAAGAATATCCTAAAGTACCTGAATAGGACTAAGGATATGGTTCTTTCTTATGGAGGTGATGAACAGCTTGTTGTAAACGGTTACACCGATGCTAGTTGGAACACCGATCCGGATGACTCGAAGTCACAATCGGGATACGTATTTATTTTGAATGGTGCTGCAGTGAGCTGGAGGAGTGCAAAGCAAAGTGTTGTGGCGAAATCTTCAACTGAATCGGAATACATAGCTGCTTCGGAGGCTGCACAAGAAGCCGTATGGATGAAGGAATTCATTACTGAACTTGGCGTGGTTCCCAGTGCGTTGGACCCGATGGCCATCTACTGTGACAACACAGGTGCCATAGCTAATGCACAGGAGCCAAGGTCACATAGCAAGCTGAAGCACATCAAGCTACGTTTCCACGCTATTCGCGAGTATGTCCGAGATGGTGACATAAAGATTTGCAAAGTACACACTGATCTGAATGTGGCAGATCCGTTGACTAAACCTATCCCTAGGGCAAAGCATGACCAACACCAGAACACCATGGGTGTTAGGTATATTACCATGTAATCTAGATTATTGACTCTAGTGCAAGTGGGAGACTGTTGGAGATATGCCCAAGAGGCAATAATAAAAGTGATTATTATTATATCTTTGTATTTATGATGAATGTTTACATCCCATGCTATAATTGTATTATTAGGAAACACTAATACATGTGTGTTTTGTAAACATGTAAGAGTCCCTAGTAAGCCTCTTGTTGAACTAGCTTGTTGATTAATTGATGATCATGGTTTCCTGATCATGGACATTAGGATGTGATTAATAACAAGGTTGTATCATTAGGAGAATGATGTGATGGACACACACCCATAGTAAGCGTAGCATAAAGATCAAGTCATTAAGTTCGTATTGCTATAAGCTTTCAAATACATAGTAACCTAATCCTTCGACCATGAGGTTTTGTTAATCACCATCACTGGATGGGTACTTTGATGACATCAAACACCGCTTCATAACTGGGTGGTTATAAAGGTGTCATTGGGTATTCTGAAAGTATGTGTTGAAGCGCATGGACCGAGATTGGGATTTTTCCATCCATATGACGGATAGATATGCTCTGGGCCCTCTCGGTGGAATGTCATCTAGTCAGCTTGCAAGCATGTGACTGGGTCACAAGGGATGACATATCACGGAACGAGTAAAGAGTACTTATCAGTAACGAGGTAGAACTAGGTATGGAGATACCGACGATCAAACCTCGGATAAGTATAGTATCGCGAGACAAAGGGAATTGGTTTCGTATGTAAATGGTTCTATCGATCACAAAAGTCATCGTTGAGTATGTGGGAGCCATTATGGATCTCCAGGTCCCGCTAATGGTTATTGATAGGAGATGTGTCTCTGTCATGTCTACATATTCACGAACCGTAGGGTGACACACTTAAGGTTCGAAGTTGTTTTAAGTAGATATGGAATATGCGTTGGAGACC
The DNA here is from genome assembly GCA_910589775.1 of Avena eriantha. Classification (NCBI taxonomy): domain Eukaryota; kingdom Viridiplantae; phylum Streptophyta; class Magnoliopsida; order Poales; family Poaceae; genus Avena; species Avena eriantha. The sequence continues at coordinate 62,992,889 of OU342741.1, forward strand.
GAATGTTGTTCGGAGTCTCGGATTGGATCCGGGACATCACGAGGAGATCCGGAATTGTCCGGAGATTAAGATTCATATATTGGGGATCATTTTCTGAGTTAGGAAATGTTCCGGAGTGTTTGTATGAGGATTCTAGAAGGTTTTAGAATGTTCCGGAAGGTTGTGGAAGGTTTCTTGGAGTTTGCTTGAAAACCAAGGAAGGGATCAAGGAGTCCTGGTGGGTCAAGACTAGGAGTCGTGGGGGAGGAGGACTCCTCCCCCCCTGCCCAATCCGCCGGCCAAGGAGGTGGGGAGTCCTACTAGGACTCCCCCTCCCAAGGCGCCCTCCCCCCTTTAAATAGAGGGGCAGGGGTGCCACCTCTAGGTCCTCCTCCATAACACCAAATCTATGCCGTCTCTCTCCTCCTCCTTTCTTCTACACAGGCATATGCGAAGCCCTGCAGAATTATCTACTCCACCACCACCACGCCGCCGTGCTGCTAGGATTCCGTGGAGAAGATCTACTACATCCGCTGCTCGCTGGAACGAGGAGAGGAAGGTCTACTTTGACTCCGCACGTGTGACCGACTACGGAAGCGCTGCCGGAACGCGGCGCCGGAAGGATCGTCCACACGATCTTGAGATCGGCAAGTGATCGACTACATCAACCACGAGATCTAATCTCGTTAACGCTTTCGGATCTACGAGGGTTAGTTCCTATCTATCTCGTTGCACATGTCTAATAGATTAGATCTTGGCTTTTATCTAGATTATATCTGGGTTTTGTTCGTTCTTGCGGTAGAAATTTTTTGTTTTCCATGCTACGAACCCATCAGTGCCCCCATCAGGTACCGGAGGGCGCCCTACGATTACTACCCCGATATGCTGTGTTTGTGCAGTGAGAAGATGCCGATATGGATTTCGTGGACCGACAAAAATACTGCAGGAAAACTCAGCAACTGCAGCATCAGAGCGGCAAGTTCGTATTGTAGGTCCAATGGTAACCCGGATCCGGAAAGCATAATGTAATTCTTTTTTTTGTTTCCTTCGATCTACTTCACAGGAAGGGAGGGGGACTGGCTATGACAAGTTTGTGTGGATGGAAAAGCCACTGATAGGTTTTCACAAAGAGCTTGTTCAGGATCTGCGTGATGCTGTGTGGGACAAGAAAGAGGAGATTCGTGCGATGGAGCGAGAGATTCAGGAGCTTCGCCAGGTGCAGGGGAGGCATGGGCAAGGAGGTGGTGAGACAGACGGGCTCAAGATTAGGCCAGATAGTGGAAACAATTTCCTCATTATCTGAGCATTATCTGTTGCATTTGCAGTTTATGTTGTCATGTCGTTGTCCAGTAGTTGAAATAAGTTGCTGCTTTGTGGAGTGTAGCAGCCAGCTTAGAAATTGTTTTTCAGCCTAGAAACTCATCATAAGTGTAATGCCAATAGCAGGGATTTATTAAGCGCCTATAAATAATTCATGTCTGTGCCACTAACACCCATCGATTTTGGAGACCCCTTAACCGCTCAGCTATCGCGATTATTCAGATAGTAGTGGCATAGTCACAACTTTGGATTCAACTAGTGGCCTCGGCCGTATCCAATCCTAAAGTCGCGATACATTTTACTCTAAGTACGGGAGGCAGATTGTTTTGCCCGACAAGTTCCACGCACACAGCTCCAGAGTTTAACCGAACTACATATATAGGTTCAAATTCAATACGTCATTAGTCTTCTACACTGCTAGCCTTCTTTCTCTGCTTGGGTGCCAACTTTCTTCCTCTTGCCTTCACGTCCACTAGCTTCTTCATCTCCTGCCTTCTTCCTCTTCTTGGGTGCCAATTTTCTTACCTTCACGTACCCTGCATCTCCGGGTCGAGGGAAGTCAGGCCAATCAGCACTAGAATCTTGTCCAGCATCATCACTCCACTCGTTTTGGTTTTCTTCCCGCAGCAAAATCACTGAGTCGGCTGTCTTGTTTCTTACCTTGCGCTTCCTGTAAAAAAAAGTACATGGATTACTACCTTATATCTACAGACTATAAACAATTTTTTGTGTGAATGTACCATCTCATACCAAGGTTTGGGAGCATTAAGGGGACAGCCCGCTGCTCTATGGCCTATAAGATGGCAGGTCTTGCATCTGTTTTTGTCCTTCTTGGTAGCACAGAAAGTCGAACCCTTCTTCTCGATAAAATTATTAAACCTATTCACCCGAGGTCTTCCTCTGCCCCTTTTTGTAACTAGCTAGAAAAGCTCGAAAAACAGTTGGACTTGAGGCCACTGAGACGGGTATGTACATGGCTCGACGGATCCAGCGTACGCAGCTCTGAACTTTTCCATAGAGTAGTAGTCTGACAAATACTGACCCAAATGTGGTAGAGTTCTTTTCTTCACCAAGAAGGCCAAGGCGTGCTCACAAGGTTTCCCGGTATGCTGCCACTCTAAGCAGGTGCATTCTCGCGGCTGGATGTTCACAACATCCCTTTTGCCACTCTTGGACATATCGACCACCTCACAGCTACTGCTGGTTGACGAGAGAATCTTAAGATGAGGAAGTCCTCGGCTTCTCTTATGTAGTTGCTGTACAACTGGCGGTAGCATATGTCCTCTAAGTCTCCTACCGATCTCTCTCCTTATATTTAACAGCTTCATGATCATACCACGTATGTTGGCCATCAAGATATGAACATGACACACTTTTATGTCCTTCACCCAGTTATTCAGGCATTCTGCAAGGTTGTTCTTTATGTAATAAACTTTGATGTCAGGGTTGAATTGACTCCTCTTCCATAGCTGCGAATGATGGATGGCTAAGTATTCTGGAAGTTTAGGGGCTTCCGCAAAAATCTTTCTCATGAAATATTCGCTGCTACTAGGTTTGTAAACTCTAGCAGCAGGAAACATGTGATGAAATACGCTGCCTATGTAGTGTGAGTACAAGTTGAGCATCATATGGGCATGGCATTCTCTACCTTCAGCTCGCGGGAACACCTCCTTCACTGCATTCGTCAGCCCTTTTCATGCATCCGTGGATATAGCCAATGGATCCATGTGGCCTATTAATCTCTTGAGATGCCTCATAAACCATACCCAATTTTCCTCTATTTCTGTTTCAAACAGCCCGAATGCCACTGGGAACATCCAGTTGTGACCATCAAGTGCTATGGCAGATGGCAGACAACCTTTCTATTTGCCAGTTAGGACAGTGCTGTCTACACTCAGATACGGCCTACATCTGTCCTTGAATCCCTGGATGCAAGGTTTAAGCGCCATGAAAAAACTTTTGAAATATATTTTACCATGTACTGATCCGGTGTCAATCTCCACAACACTCCCTGGACACCTAGCTTGTACCTCCGCCTTGAAGTTGTACAGCATCCTGAAGCTATTGGTCTAATCCCCGTGCAAGACCCCCAGAGCTTTCTCTTTACCTTTCCAAACCGTGTAATACGATAGGACAATGTTGTATTTAGAACCAAGGCTAGTCTGAATATTCTTCACGGTCTCCTTAGGGTTATCCTTTAGTATGGACATAGATTGCATAGCCACCCACTCCGTATCAGCCACTGAGGATTTCAGTTTGCTGCTTGTTGGACACATGTGTGGAGGGCCCATTTTGTTCACCTGCAACACAGATTCATTTAAAAGATAAGCGGAGTCAACTAGTTGCCAGAAATATATCGCACATCAATTGTAGTTATAGAGTGAAAAGAGAGAAAGTTATGATGGTTTGCTGCATTCATTGCCCTAGGACCCTAATTGCCTTCAACGCAGGTAAGGCTCTTGCTGTGATCCTCCATGGACAATGTACCTCGGCCCGTCCATTCATACACGTTAACTTGCAAACAGCCTCATACCTCTGGGCAGTGTTCTTCAGTCGATAAACGTTGAACTCCCCCTTGATACAAAAATGCCAGAACGACATCCTGAACTCATGCATGCTCCTGAACTCGGTGCCGATTGAAATTATAGGATACTCGTGGTCATGTTTCATTTCTTCTACTTCAACACCCAAATCATCGACTGGAATACCAGCCTCATCGTTAAGTTCCTCGTCTATTTCATCATCACCAGATTCCTGATCCTCTACGGTGCCTTCTTCTTCATCTGATTCAGAATCCTCGCCATCGTCTCTAATGCCTAGTACTGCACACATCATATTGACTCCCATGGGTGGGGCTGCACCATGGTCTCCACCCGGATGGACCGGAACATTGCCCCGATCCACCTCACTGGCAACTCTGTTTTCTCCAAGACACTCGGTTGGTTCTGCTACAACCACATGGGGTGGTCTTACGTTTGCACGCATCCCAGGTACTTCAGTGGACAAACAGCAGTCATAATCAATTTCATCTTGACTGTACATAACCCTCTTGCTCTTCCTGTGTACATCCTCCTTCCTGATATAATCTTTCCTGATGGTATCAGTAGGGCTTGACATCTGTGTTCTATTCCCCATCGAACTAGGCTTTTTGCTGCCGCTCTTGGGTGTGATCTCCTTACTGCCTCCCCTCACGGGTGTTGGCTCCAGGGTGCTGGCATTATTGCCTGACCTCTGCGGCGTGTTCTTCTTTGAATTAGCCCTTTTGTTGCTACTATTGGGTGTGTTCTCCTTCGTGCTGGCATTATTGCTTGTCCTCGGTGGCGTGTTCCGCTCCAAATTAGCCCTTTTGCTGCTACTATTGGGCGTGTTCTCCTCCGTGCTGGCATTATTGACTGACCTTAGCGACGTGTTCCGCTCCAAATTAGTATTTTTTTTCTGCTCCCACTAGGTGTGGTAGCCTCCGTGCTGGCCATATTCGCCTCTTTGCTACCACTCCTAGGAGTGTTCACCACCGTGCTAGCCCTCTTAGCGTTTTTGCTGCTACCGTTCGGTGTGGCATTTTGACTGGATCTCAGGGGTGTACTCTGCGGCGTGGTGCCTTTTTTCGTGCAACTCTTGGGCGTCCTCTTCTCTAGCGTGGCCTCCTTGGTGACGTTCTTCTTAGGGGTGCCCTTTTTGGGGATGATCTTCCTGCTCCTCTTTATGACGCTCCTCTGTAAGACTCTCCTCTGTTCGAAGCTACCCTCAGTCACACCAGCCCCAGTGATGCCATGGATCAGGTCACGCATGCCTTCTAAAAGTCCATCATCTCTATTTTCGAGTTCCAATTCCTCTCCAACCATTTGCACTATCAAGTGGAAGTACACTTCACCTCTATAATGTTTCCTTGTAACCGGTACGACTAAATCCATGGTATCTTTCACTTCGATAGCCTTTTTGCTCCTGTAACCAAAATATAACAAATGTGCTTCCTGGGAGGACCCCCACAACACCTTCACACATAACGATGCCATCAAGTCAGATAACTCTACCACTACAGGATCGTATCTGCCAAGGATTACATCAAACTTGTCATAGAATTTTTCTATCCCATCATCTAATTTTGCAGTATAATCTACGACACCGATACGAACGATTACTTTGCCATCATCAGGTTCTTCAGGATAGAAACCTCCGAGAGGATCAAGAGGTGGAGCAGCACCATCAGACCCAGCCCCAATGCCAACGTCGCCATCACCAAAGTCATCATTAGCTGGTTCAACCTCGGTGGAAGTACCAGGACCAGGAGCAAGGCGAGGGCCCTTAGCAGCGGGAGCTACATTACATGGTGGAAAGGTAGGGCCCCTTCTAACGGTAGCCACAATTGGATCAGCTGCTGCCATGCCACATCAACAATCAGGAGCAGTTCCCACAATAGCAGTGTTTCGAGTGCTAGCAGAGTCTAGACCATGAACTAGCTCCAGACCAGCAGCTCGCTGAACCTGAGCACGGGTTCGAGGAGGACACAAGGCATTAGTATTTGCAACAACAGTGGGGCAGCCTCCGAAAGCCTTAGTTTGCTCAACATCGGCAGGGATTGGGTCAATAGCGGCCAGATCAACAACAACACGAGGACGACTAGTACCAGCAGATTCCAGAGCACGGGTTCGCACAACTTGAGGACGGTTTCGAGGAGGAGGAGCACCCAAGGCAGCGGTCTTGGCAACAACAGCGGGGCGGCCTCCAGAAGCCTTAGTTTGCTCAACAACGGCATGGATTGGGTCAGCAGCAGCCGGAGCAACAACACCACGGGGACGACCAGTACCAGCAGATTCCAGAGCAGAGTTTTCCACAACGGCAATATGGGGACTCCTACGAGGAGGTTGCCTGACAGAAGCATGTCGCGGACAAGGAACCACATTTTGCTCAACAACAGCAGGGGTTCGAGTTAGACCACCCTGTCCAATAATAGCTGGGTGACTCCCGGTAGCAGGAGCTTCCTCATCCAGTATGTTACAAATCAGCATAACCACGCAAAGCCTAGCATGCTGTTTCATCAACCCAATTAGTTGAGTGTCACACGCTATAGGAACCCTGAAGCCTCGTTCATCAACGATGTTGAACCGTACAGTCTGCTCCGGCCTCATTTCAGCAAGTTCATGCACAGCAGCAACCAAACCGATGATAGTGCAAAACTGCACAGGCGCTACTTCCATCTTCAGATTGTGAGCTTGTTTCCATGTGCTCTTCCTATCTACTAATTTAATGTGGTAGCCGCAGATGGTGACCAGAACCGTGTATTTGGATTCAGCGGAGATCCTACTTGACAGAAAATTGGAGACAAAAGATAAAAATTGTTTGTCAGCGTCGTGCTAGCAAACAATTCTATGTTCGATATATCTCTATAATGCCAATAGCCAGCTAGCAGTTATGGAGAGGGGATTTTGACACCGCCGGTGCTAGGGTTCATGCGAAAGGAGGGAGGGAGTGGATTTGTGAATTTGGTCAACGCACCATGCTCCTTTAGTATCTCGTTTTTCCTACGTGGTTGCCGCGTTGGTGCTCGCGTCATAGAAATATTACTGACATGAGGGTCCCGACCGTCTACTTCACTGGGCAGTTTCACGGAATGTTTGGATTTGGTAGGGGTGAGATGGGTTTGCATCGAAATGTCCCCTCTCGGTAGTTGGCGGCCCAACATTTCGAAACGCGGCAATTTCAGGCAACTTAGGTACCGCGGTGCACTCGCCCGGGAACTTTGGTACCGCAGACAAACAGGCCCGTGTGCAGGTGGGCGGCGAGTTTGGCGGAGCATTATAAGGGGTCCGGGAGCGTGACTGTTGAGAGGTTGGGAGAAATCCTTGTCTATTTGACTCCGACGCGGTGACGCCCGTGGGTATCACCTTCCCTCCTGAACGGCACCGGGTGTATCTCTCTCACACCTCCTGGGGCATACCAGGGGAAACCCTAGGACATGTCCGGACAGTAGTGTCGTTGTCGTCACTCCCCTTCTTGGAGGTGCTGCTTGGTACGCGGCGCTTTGGAATGCAGGACGTGTGGTGGTACTTCTCCGGTGGGCGCAACGGTGGCGAGTTACCTTCGTTCTTGTCGCACTGCCGATGTCGGCTTTATTTTCTTTTCTTTCTTCTTGTGTTTTCTTTTGGGCTTGGCTTGTGCTGTTCGGTCCCAGCATTATTCGACACGTTGTATCGGGTGATTGCTATATTAATATAGCGGGGCGTAAAGCCTGTTTCTAGGAGAAGTTTGAGAATATTTTTGTCAAAAAGAGAAGGTTGATGCACAATTTATGTTTCAAACAGATATATATATAGGACATATTCATACTACACCTGGGTGTAGTTACACCCACGTGTGTTTCATGTCATTTAGGCAGTATCTATCATACTGGAGACTATATATGGGTAGTATGAAGTATATAAGAATATTTTGGCAGTATATATACCACTTTTTTGTAGTATGTAATTTTTATTCACATACTCTTTTTGTACGTACAAATATGACGGTATTTTACATATATAGTGCAAACTATGGGTGTATTTGCAATTTTTTCACCTAACTTGCTTGGAAGTATCTTAGATATAGTATATGAACATACTCAAACAGATAAAGTATTACAAATACTTCCGTAAGGCAGTATATGAGACGTGGGTGTAGTTACACCCGGGAGTAAGAAGTATTTTTCCTATATATAAATATATATATATATGATAGTTTACCTATCAAATCGCAGTGATTGCATTAAACATTCATGAATCCGTAGTGAAATCTGCAGTTTCTTGATGTTGTCACAAATCCCACTTAAATTTTATTTACAGTGAATTAATAGCAGATGTCAGCCATTTACATATATTATGTTAATTCATGTGTAGTTTTAGCATTCGAGATCTATAAATGTGAATTATGTCGAGGAAAATAATACTCCCTTTGCTAGAAATAACTGATTTGAATTTGACTAGATTCGAATGTATCTAAGATGTGTTTTAGTGTATAATAGTATCTAAGATGTGTTTTAGTGTATAAATTCATTCAAATCTAGACAAATCCAAGTCAGTTATTCCTGGACAGAGGGAGTATTTGAATTATGATATATTCCCGCTTTTGCATCTGTAGTCACCATGAGTTCGATGAGATGATAAGCATAAAGAAAAAAGGTGAGAATTAAATCAACGTACCCCTACTGTCGTTTTTCCTTGTTCAGATGTTGCAGTGGGTTTATATAACTCGCATCGAACTCATAGTCACAACGTTATTGTTTTTGCATCACGTAAATTTAACTATGTTGTTCCTGGGCTAAGATGTTAAATGAGGAGGTTACTCCTCTCACAACAAAGCACTCGCGGTCATTCTTAAGCATTTTATGAGAAAATGATGTCACTAGTGCACACCCCCCCTCTAACACCGGTTTGGACGGCCCTCTAACAGCGGTTGTAGAACCGCTGTTGAGGGTTCGGTGTTAGAGGGGCCCCCCCTTTAACACCGGTTCTTATACAAACCGGTGTTAAAGGGTGGCGCACGTGGGGCTGCCGCAGGGCTCAGGGCCCCCCCTTTAACACCGGTTCGTAAGGTTCTGTGCCGCGGCAGGAAAAAGTGATAAATCTCTGCCGCGGCAGAGTTCTGCCGCGGCAGGAAAACGGCCTAAATCTCTGCCGCGGCAGAGTTCTGCCCCTGCCCCGTTCTGTGCGTATTTCTGCGGCGCGGCGGGGACGGGGAGGGGGGAGGGGGAATCGATCGGGAGCGGTATACACATACATCGTCATCGGTACATACGAGTACATGAATAATTAAGCAACTATTATTATACACAACATCGTCATTGTGTGGTATTCTCCGTAAACGTTGAAGCATCAAGTACAAGACAAACACGTTCAAGCATATATACAACGTTCATTTTGGTGGATATCTAAAGAGTTCTCCGCCAGGTGTGACGACCTCATCAAGTATGAACCCCGCCAATTCCTCTTGAATGGCTCGTATGCGGTCAAATGGTAGGAGTTGGTCCCGCATCCGTTCGATCTGAATATATATGAAGAATGGGGTCAATATATATAGAAGAATAAAACTCAACACAATTGATGGTAATAAAATAATGTTGTGTACTTTGTTTACTTACTCTAAGTTGTTCTAGTGCGGCTTGGCCCGTCGCACATATCGTGTTGCGAATGAACTCGCAAACATAGTACCCACATAAGTTATTGCCGTGTCCCTCATGCGCGCACTTTACGAGAATAGAGAGTTCAATCAAAATAATAATCAATAAAGTATGATATAATGGAATTGGAAGAAGAATCAAAGAGATACGCAGACCTAGCTAGCTAGTATTACTTACATTTTGGTCTACAAATTTTAGTTCTTCTGACCATTCACCCACGGCCCTGCCCGTGAACCTTTTCCAAACCCTGTCCGGCAAAGAAAATGGATAAAGGAGTAATTAATTACTTGTTGTCACGAAAGTTGCCTATCTAGTGCGATAATATGATTGAAATTACCTCTGGAGCATCTCTCTAAAGTCTGCCCATAGCTCTTTTTCTTTTCGTAACGAGTCCATGACAAGGACTTTTCCTGAGTCAGGTTGAATGACTAGCAGAATAAAGTGGAACCTACGCACGCATAACTCATCATCAGTTACACTTAACATCAAGTAAGCCGAAACAGAATGTGTACAAGAGAGGGTAACAGTACTCACGAGAAGTTGTAAGGCAATAGTATTTCCGTTTTGGTTTGTTGTCTCAGTAAAGACCTTAGCAATAAATCTTCTATTTGCCCGGGTTTGGTTCTTACCACTTCTTCATGAACTCTATTTGGGTCAACGAACCCAATGTCAAAAGGTCCTCCTTTCATGCATTCCATAACCTTTTTCCTGCATAATAGTATATACATATATGGTGAGCATATATATATATACATGCAATTAATGGAGTGAATGAGATGAGATAGAAAATACAGAAATAGTACTTACACACAATAAAGGCTGATGGCAGCTTTGTCGAGTTCCTTCTGATTGAATAGAAAATGCAAGTCTTCAATGTTGAAGTCGATCTCGTCGTCTCCGCACAAGAAAATCTCATCTCTTATATGCGCCGTGATCCATTCTTCCTTTCTCGTCTTGTAGAAATCAAGGTACCACTTGTGCAATCTTCGCATCTTTGTTGGTAGATTCTTGAGCTCCTCTTTCTTGACGAGATTCTTCCCATACTTCCATGGCTGTATGGGGTTGGCATCGCATTTGGGCAAGTTATCTCCCATGATGTTCAAGTATGCAATGTAAGTCATCCCCATCTCATTGGCCTTTCTTTGTAGCTCTGCCTCGTAATCATTTACGGGAGGAGCGTCCCGTGTGTCGAACACTTGGAGCGGGACGCATGATTGGTTTTCCTGCTCTCCGAGCATGGGAACTGTTTTCTGGGGTGCCGCACGACTGCTACTTTCAGTCTCCCTACGGCGCCTTGCATCCGCCTTCAAAATCTGGCGCTCGTAGTCCGGCACAAGTGGGGTTTCAGGTTTCAAAAGATTTTTGTAAAACTTCTCCACCACCGCCGGATCTATTTTCTCCTTTGGCTCGGCCCGTCTAGGTGCAAAGAATTTCTTGACCTCTTCTTCCGAGATCCTATTGGTCTCCTCGTCGCTGCGATTCCACGGTAAAACCGGCAATGGCTTGGCGGAAGGCTGTGGGACGTAGTTTTTTGAACTCTTTGGCGTACGGTTTCCTGCGGATTTCTTTGTGGCGGTGCTAGTGATGCTCTTCGTGGCAGTGCTCTTCCGCTTACGCTGAGGAGATGGCTGAAGCGCCGGAGATGGCTGACGGGCAGGAGATGGCTGGCGCGCCGGAGATGGCTGCCGCGCAGGAGATAGCTGAAGCGCCGGAGATGGCTGCCGCGCAGGAGATGGCTGAAGCGGCTCAGACTGCTGACGCTGCGGAGACGGCGGGGGTGCTAGTGGCCTCCAATTTGGAAGCACGATGTGTTCCTTCTTCCAAAGAATGGTTGTTTTCACTACAAATTTGAGTTGAGTTTCCCCTTCACCTGTAGCATGGTCAAGCTGTGCTTCCTCATATTCCTTCACAACCTCATCCACCTCGACAATAGCATAGCCATCCGGAATCGGTCGGCAGTGGTAAGTTCCACCAGCTACAGGAGGTAAGGCATAGCCGACAGCCACCTTAATGGATAAGCCCATTAATCTCACATGCAGCTCAGCGTGTTCGCTCTCCGTGATCTCATCCACGGGGTATCGAGGACCCGCCATTTCAAGCGTGGGCTGCACGTTCTCCGTGGAAGCCACGCTGCTTTTCCGCGCAGAGTCTGGGCCGCCTGCAGATTCCAATGCAGGCTCTTCGTGCCGCTGAGATGGGCCGGTAGCTTGATGGCTCTGTTGTGCATTCACTTGCGCCTACAGCGCCACAAGTGCATGTTCTATCTGTGCCATCCGCTCTGTACGCTCTTTTTCTTTTCTGCCGCGCCATCTGTAAGAGTCGCTCCACTCGGCAAACCCATCCTTCCACGTCATACCCCCCTATGCCTCGTGCATGTCCAGGGTGTTCTTTTTTACCGATGGCGCGTGTGAGCTGGTCATTCTCTCTGTCGGGATGGAAGGTCTTGGCGGTTGTTTCCTCGTATGCCGTGATGAGTTCAGTGACGGGTTTGGCAAGGAGGGTTGGGAAGATACACAATCCTGTTTCTGGGTCCAACCTTGCCCCGATTCCATAGAACCAAGTCTTTGCACGTAGGTCTCACCCATGTGTCTGGGGTGTGATCCCTCTATCGCGCAGGGCCTTCTCAGCTTCCTCCCAGTTAGGCCTCTGAGATATGTAGCCACCTGACCCTGTCCTCTGGTGATATTCCTTCTTCTGGGCATTTAGCGTATTGGTTTCTGACCTCTTTGTAGCTATAGCACCTCCCTTGTATGCCACAAATTCGCGCCAGTGAGGTCTTATCTTCGCATAATATGCGTCTTCGAAATCTGGAGTCTCGCGAGCTTTGACAAATTTGTTCAATTTTGTCTTCCAGTTGCAGAAAGCGTCAGCCATCTTCTTTAGAGTCCACTCTTTGACCTTTTCCTTTATAACCGGTTTGTTTTCATCCTCCTCTAGCGGAAGGGTGAAATTTACCAACAGCGAATTCCAAAGCGTTTCTTTGGATCTTTCATCGACAAAGGTACCGTCGCCCTTCTTTGGCTTATTCCAATATTCAATTATGATTGGGATTTGGTCCCTAACAAGAACTCCAGCCTGACGTACAAATTTGTCTGCGGCCTTCTTGGGCTCAATCGGCCTGCCATCAACACGGACTGCTTCGATCATGAACTTTGCACGATCTTTCAACCGATGGCTCGCGCCTCGCTTGCTCTTTTTCGTAAAATAAGATGGTTGCTGGCTGGTCGATCCAGAGGGCTAAAAGAAGAAAGAAGCGTTAATTAATACATGTAGAAGAAGATTGTTGGTGGAAGTCAGCAGAGGCTTAATCAATGCATATACCTCGCCGGACTTTGTAATCACTAAATTGCGTTCACCAGAGTCTTCATCTTCTCATGACTACTTGAGCTGTCATCATGTCCCTCCAAGTTCAGATATTGTGAGGTGTCCTCATCGATAATGTTCTCCATTATTTCTTCTTCTTCAAGGTTTCTACTAAGTGGATCCATAGTTTCTAAAACAATAATATTATCTAGAGTAAGAGAGTAAACATTCAAGTGGACTTGGATTCATACACAAATATACATATTATTCATACAAAAATACACAAATAAATGCGGGGGGCCGCGAGCACCACCACCCTAACCCTATATCTAGGGGGGCCGCGAGCACCACCACCCTAACCCTAAATGCGGGGGCCCACGAGGACCACCACCCTAACCCTAAGTCCGGGGGCCTGCGAGCACCACCACCCTAACCCTAAGTCCGATCGCCCGCGAGCACCAACTCCCTAACCCTATCTCCGGGGGGCCCGCGAACACCACCACCCTAACCCTAAGTCCGGTCGCCCGCCAGCACCACCACCCTAACCCTAAGTCCGATCGCCCGCGAGCACCAACTCCCTAACCCTATCTCCGGGGGGCCCGCGAACACCACCACCCTAACCCTAAGTCCGGTCGCCCGCGATCACCACCACCCTAACCCAAAGTCCGGTCTCCCGCGAGCACCTATATAATACAAATATTTCCTATATAATACAAATATTTCCTACATATACACAAAAATATATTTCCTATATATATACAAATATATATTCCCTATACAATACAAATATTTCCTATATAATACAAATATTTCCTACATATACACAAAAATAGATTTCCTATATATATACAAATATATATTCCCTATACAATACAAATATTTCCTATATAATACAAATATTTCCTACATATACACAAAAATATATTCCTATATATATACAAATATATATTCCCTATACAATACAAATATTTCCTATATAATACAAATATTTCGTACATATACACAAAAATATATTTCCTATATATATACAAATATATATTCCCTATATAATACAAATATTTCCTACATAATACAAATAGTTCGTACATATACACAAAAATATATTTCCTATATATAGACAAATATTTCCTATATAATACAAATATTTCATACATATAGACCAAAATATATTTCTTGTATATATACAAATAATTCCTATATCTAATTCAAATATTTCCTACATATACACAAAAATATATTTCCTATATATATACAAAATTTTCCTATACATATACAAATACATAAAAAATCTTTACTATACATATACAAACACAAAAAAATTACAACATGTACCGGTGGTGGCAGGCAGGGGCGGTGGCGGTGGTGCTGGCGCTGCCGGGGCGGTGGCGGCGGAGCTCGTGGCGGTGGCAGAGCCCGTGGCGGGGGTGGTGGCGCGGCCGGGCCGGGGTGGGGAGGGGGGCGACGGCGCTCCCGCGGGATGGCGACGGCGAGGGCGGCGACGGCGAGGGCTGGACGGCGACTAGACTTCTCTGCGCGCGCGCTTTCGATCTGGCTGGGGGGAAGAAGGAAGGGGAAGGCGCGCGTTATAACCCCCCCCCCCCCTTTAACACCGGTTCGTGGCTGGAACCGGTGTTAAAGGGGGGGATTCGTTTCGCGCCCGCACCCCCCCCCCCTCCTTTAACACCGGTTCCAGCCACGAACCGGTGTTAAAGGGGGGAATTTATTTCATGCATTAAAGGGGCGGGGGCATTTATAATTCAAAAAATAGGATATGAATTTAGAAAATTCATATCTTATTCATTTCAACTCAGAAAAATATGAATAATATATCATAATTTTCAGAAAAATAATATCTATCCATTCATGTAAAAACATTTTATATTTACTTTAGATGAAAATTTTCAAAATGATTAAAACACTTACATATAAATTTTGATTATTCAATTCAAACAAAAATAAATTGTCAAATCCTAAAACTTTGAACATAAGAAATATTAAGCATCTAAAAAGGAATCTAACCCTATTTTATTAGAGCAAATCATATTTTATTTTGTATTAACATTTTTGAATTGATTGGATATTTAAATGCCGCATCTTTTGTATACACTAGAATCTGACAAAGCCTCGCTCAACTTGCATTGGAATTTTGATAAAATAGCATATTGTGAACCTAAAAATGATTTTTGTAAAAAATCATGAGCATCGTATCATGTACCTGTAGTTCATATCTGACCCACTTCCTACCGATTTGGAGGAATTTGTCTTTTTCACCAGAGGTGGACGGAAAGGTTTCAGATCCCCTTGTTGGTATATTGTCCATATAAGGTGGTCTAGTATTTTTGTAAAATGTGGTGGTGGTTTTTTGAATTAGCTATTTGGTGGTTGCTTCACAAAACCGTCCGTTTTTTATGCTCGGAAAATGGAAAATGCCTTTTTGGTGTGATAAAAAGGAAAACTTCCTCTTGCAACATTGTTTGCCATGCCATCATGCACATGTATGCACAATATGGCCATATTATCACAAACTATGCCTTTATTCTAGCCATAACATTGGTCATTTGACCCGAAAGCCAAGAAACCTCGAATGAGATAGGTCATTTTGTGAAGGAGATAGAACTAGAATTAAAATACAGAATGCAACTAATAGTAAGTTACATAAAGCACGACTAAAAATTAAGATACATAAAAGAACTGAAAATTAAGATACATGGCCAGATTAAGTAACAATCGGCCGAACTTGTTTCGGAATGTTGGAGTGATTCAGTCATGCTCCTGCCTACACCTGTAATACTCGCCACTGTAGTCGTCGTACTCGCCGCCGCCGTCATTGCTGTCGTCGTCGGGGTCGCCGTAATTGAACCTTGAAGGCTGAGTACGCGTGGGCTGGACTTGAGGGTAGCGCAGACGGGGGTTAGAGTCGGCGGCAGTGTCATAGGCCATGACGCTCTGGAGAGTCCGACCGCGCCACCATAGCCGACGGCCGGCCTCGTTGAAGTTCGGAGGAGGTGGGCCGTCCTCCTCGTGCCTGGCGAGCGCCCTCTCACGCCGATCCACGAAGAAGGCTTCCCAAGTAGGGAAATAGTCGGGATGCCATCTGGGATTCCTCCGCTGCTCCGGCGTGAGCTCGAAGTAGTAGTGGTTCGTGATGGCCATCTGGCGCGCCACACCTAGAGGGACAGGAGGAACCGGCATGCCTCCGGCGCTCAGCATCCAGCCGACAGGGACACAGTAGCCCGGCGGGCAGGGGTAGTTCGAGGCGCAAAGCGCCTCCGCCTCCCTAGGGGTTAGTGCTACGGTGGAAGCCATGGGAAAGAGTGATGAGGTTGCAGATATGAGTCTAGAGATGTGCAATGATAATGGAGGCCAACCCTACATATATATATAGTGAAGAACTGGCGGGAAGAACTGGAGGGAAGAACTGATGGGAAGAACTGGCAGGAAAAAATGGCGGGAAGAAAAATGGCGGGAAAAAATGGAGGGAAGATAAATGGCGGGAAAAAATGGCGGGAAGAAAAATGGAGGGAAGGAATAGAAGGAAGAAAAATGGCTCATTTAATACATATACTGTTAACAGAAGAAATATGACATTGATTTCCATGTTGAGATACATATGTGTGCCAAAAATGGCCAAAAATGGCTCAATTAATCTTATGATCGCGTCGGCCGTAACCATGGAGTATCAACACCGTTTAACAGGATGGTTGGGTCAGTCTTCACTCTGAAGGGTGGAATTTCATCAAACTTATTATAATCTTCTGACATGTCTGTCTTGTCCTCCACTCCCACGATGTTTCTTTTCCCTGAAAGAACTATGTGACGCTTTGGCTCATCGTGTGATGTATCTGTTTGCTTATTTTTTTTCTTTTTTTTGGTTTGGTAGACATGTCCTTCACATAGAAAACCTGAGCCACATCATTGGCTAAGATGAATGGTTCGTCTAAGTTCTTGTCTACCTTCATAAGATTGTTGAGATCCACCGTTGTCATTCCGTACTTCTTGTCTACCTCAACCCCCCCCCCCTCCTATTAGCTTGACCCATTTGCATCGAAACAAGGGGACCTTAAAATTAGGTCCATAGTCAAGTTCCCATATCTCCTCTATGAACCCATAATACGTGGTCTTTTTCCCATTGTCTTCTGCTGCATCGAAGCGGACACCACTATTTTGGTTGGTGCTCTTTTTATCTTGGCCTATCGTGTAAAATGTATTCCCATTTATCTCGTACCCTTAGAAAGTACATACAGTCGAAGATGGTGTCCTGGCCAACAAGTACAGCTGATCCCCAACAGTGGTGTTATTCGTGAGAAGTGTTTGCAGCCAGCCGCCAAAACTCGCCATGTGTTCACTTATAATCCATTCATCAGACTGCCCCGGGTGTTTGAGGCGTATTAAATTCTTGTGTTCATTGATATACGCGGCAACCAAGATAGATCATTGTAAAACCGTGTAGTGTGCTTGATTGAGAGAATGCCCGTCCCTACATATCATTGCTTTACATCCTAGGGTGCCTTTTCCATGTAGTCTCCCCTCATGTCGTGATTCTGGAACACCAATCGCCTTAAGGTCAGGAATAAAATCAACACAGAACTCAATGACCTCCTCTGTTACATAGCCCTTGGAGATGCTTCCTTCTGGCCTAGCACGGTTATGAACATATTTCTTTAAGACTACCATGTACCTCTCAAAGGGGAACATATTGTGTAGAAATACAGGACCGAGAATGGCAATCTCTTCTACTAGGTGAACCAGGAGATGCGTCATAATATTGAAGAAGGATGGTGGGAACACCAACTCAAAGCTGACAAGACATTGGGCCACATCTGTCTGTAACCCTGGTAGGCTTTCTGGATCGATTACCTTCTGAGATATTGCATTGAGGAATGCACATAGCTTCACAATGGGTACTCGAACATTTTCAGGTAGAAGCCCCCTCAATGCAATCGAAAGCAATTGTGTCATAATCACGTGGCAGTCATGAGACTTCAGGTTTTGGAATTTTTTCTCTGCCATATTTATTATTCCCTTTATATTCGACGAGAAGCCAGACGGGACCTTGATACTGCTCAAGCATTCAAAAAAGATTTCCTTCTCTGCTTTGGTAAGAGCGTAGCTGGCAGGAGTTAAGTGGCATCATTTACCCTTCTCGTTCTCAGGATGCATAGGCTCTTCAGGGTCTTTCAGACGTTGCTGGTCCTGCCGTGCTTCCGGTGTATCTTTTGTCTTCCCATACACTCCTAGGAAGCCTAGCAGGTTCACGCAAACATTCTTCGTCACGTGCATCACGTCGATTGAAGAGCGGACCTCTAAGACTTTCCAATAGGGTAGGTCCCAAAATATAGATTGCTTCTTCCACATGGGCGCGTGTCCGGCATCGTCATTCGGAACAGATAGACTGCCAGGACCTTTTCCAAAGATTACTTCTAGGTCCTTGACCATACCAAATACCTCCTCACCGGTACGGAGGACAGGCTTCCTCCGGGGTTCTGCCAGACGTTTGAAATGCTTTCCTTTCTTTCTTACTAGATGCAGGTTCAGAAGAAATCGACGATACCCTAGGTACACAACCTTCTTACATTTATCCAAATATACACTTTCAGTCTCATCTAAACAGTGTGTGCATGCATTGTATCCCTTGTTTGTCTGCCCTGAAATGTTACTAAGAGCAGGCCAATCATTGATGGTTACAAAAAGAAATGCTCGTAGGTCAAATGGCTCCCCTTTGTGCTCATCCTACATACGTACACCTGGTTTGGCCCACAGCTGTAAAAGTTCTTCAACTAATGGCCTTAGGTACACATCAATATCGTTGCCGGGTTACCTCGGGCCTTGGATGAGCACTGGCATCATAATGAACTTCCTCTTCATACACAACCAAGGAGGAAGGTTATAGATACATAGAGTCACAGGCCAGGTGCTGTGACTGCAGCTCTGCTCACCAAAAGGATTCATGCCATCTGTACTTAGACCAAACCTTAAGTTCCTTGCGTCACGTGCGAAGTCCGGGTACTCTCGCTCGACTTTTCTCCACCGTGACCCATCAGCGGGGTGTCTCAACATCGCGTCTTTCTTACGGTCTTCCATGTGCCATCGCAACAACTTGGCATGCTCTTTATTTCTGAAGAGACGTTTTAACCGTGGTATTATAGGAGCATACCACATAACCTTGGCAGGAACCTTCTTCCTAGGGGCCTCGCCCTCAACATCGCCAGGATCGTCTCGTCTGATCTTATACCGCAGTGCAGTGCATACCTGGCATGCATCCAAATTCTCGTACTTCTCACCGCGGTAGAGGATGCAGTCATTAATGCGGGCATGTGTCTTCTGCACGTCTAATCCTAGAGGGCATACAACCTTCTTTGCTTGGTATGTACTATCGGGCAACTCATTATTTCTTGGAAGAAGATTCTTCATTTTTACCAACAACTTTGAAAATGCGCTGTCAGTCACACCGTTCTCTGCCTTCCATTGCAGCAAATCCAGTGTGGTACCTAGCTTTTTGTGGCCATCTTCGCAAGTTGGGTACAACAATGTTTTGTGATCCTTTAACATCTGCTCCAGCTTCTCCTTCTCCTTTTCAGTTTCACATTCTTACTTTGCATCAGTAATGGCCCGACCAAGATCGTCATCAGCGGGCCAATCTGCTGCCTCTTGATCTTCATTATCTACCCCCGCTGCAGTATCATCATATTCAGGATACATATTATGATAGTTCTCATCATCCTCTTCTTCTTCGTTGTCTTCCATCACAACCCCTTTTTCTTCGTGCTTGGTCCAACAATTATAGCTGGGCATGAAACCGGATCGAAGCAGGTGGGCGTGAATGGTTCTGGTATTTGAGTAGTCTTTCTTGTTCTGACAGTGAACACATGGACAGTACATAATACCATTGTGACCACGGTTTGCATTAGCCACAACGATGAAATTTTGGAGGCCCGTAATGTACTCGGAAGTGCGGCGGTCTCCGTACATCCATTGCCGGTTCATCTGCATTAATATATAGTATATATCAAAAAATAATAGGGAGATGACCATTTATATATATACTACATCAATGACACATGAAAGGATAGTTGCCGACCTCGACCGAGAAGGAAAGAGCAACGAGAAAACTTATTTTGAGCTCTCGGGCATTTCACCGAACACCTCTTGTGCATACGAAAAAAACACAAACTAGCACACTTCACACCCTCTTGCTAGGCTCCAAAATGAGATAGTGAAAAAATGGAAGAGTGGGGTGTGGGCTGCGGTGTCTTATATACCCCCCCCCCCCTTTAACACCGGTTCAAGCCACGAACCGGTGTTAAAGGGGGGCTGCGCGGGCCACTGGTGCAGGGGCCTTTAACACCGGCTCGTGGCTTGAACCGGTGTTAAAGGGGGGCTCCTTTTTGCTGCACAGGCCACGCTGGTACAGGCCCCCCCCTTTAACACCGGTTCGTAGAAGAACCGGTGTTAAAGCCCATTTCCAGGCTCAACCAAAGGCCTCGTTTCCACTAGTGTGTTAATATCAATGCAGAAATTCGTTAATGAATTCAATGCTCTCCATTCATGCATGTTTTCCGTAACACGGATACTAAAACTACTTCACTACATGTCAAACATCTAATTTTAACAATTTCTGACATTTGATAGTCAACTAAGTAATTTGAAGAACTTTGATGTGTGATCAGTATAATAGATCATTTCGATGTGACATTTTCAATAATATTGTGTGTAGCATTTTTTTCCACTCATTGGAATGTTTGACAGACATCAAGATAATTTATCCATGGCTCCCTTTAATCCAACCTATGTTCTGGAACAATGTTGTGCGATTCAAAATATCTGATGCGGTCATAAATTTCCTTGCTACCACAATGAGCAGAATTTTTAAAACCTGATGGTTACGGTGGTGTGGATTCATGAGACTATGATAATGCCCTCAAAAGAACAATAGCTAGGGACTGAAAGAACAATTGCTAGAGACAAAGTTAACTGAACCGCCAATTTGGATTGTGCTCATAAAATTAAATGACTTTCAAGAAGCATATTTCTACTTTTTTGTGGGATGTGGTATTAAATAGAGGTGCCGACCCAGGGAACATTTCTTTTAGGAGACATGTTGGGACAAGTGTGGAGACAACCAGCTGACTCTCATGAACTGCCGCCAACATGAGCAAACGACATGACGAGTGGATGCATAATGTGTCAACTCTTAAGCCTAACAATCGTCACATGAGCTTATAGACTGTAGGGAAATGTATATACCTTTATGTATATAAAGTCTTGTCTCATTAATATTTTTATGAAAATAGTTTTATTATCTTTAAAATATTACGTGGCCATGTTTTTAATATACGTGAATCTTCATATGTATTACTAATATATTTGTGACAAATAAAGACTTGTGAGATCCGTAGCAATGCACGGACATTCAACTAGTTAGGTATAGATTTAAAAGAGTTAGCTGCTGATTTTTGCAACACTTATAATGTGGCCTTTGTGCTCATGTGTGCTCATTAATGTATTGAACTTTTTGGCATCAGGGATGTTCTAATTTTCCCACGCCAAAATAAGAAAGATTCGGCCTTCATGTTTGCAGCTCACAAGCTCAATTCTTTTACAGTATGTTTATTTGGAGCGAAAAATACATCACCGGTTCGTAGATTCAGTTTTGTAACTTTTGGCAATTTATGTCCTGGCTAGAGCCAGTTTGACGATACATCATGTGATGTACTCTGCTATTTTTTGAGAAAGATAAATTACCTTGCTTCACCTTAATATTTTATTTTGAATGTTTGATATCATACAATCTATTATACCTCTCATGGTGCAACCGTCCGCTCCTGGATTCTTACTTGAATGGTTGTGTAGTTTGCAAAGGATCATATCCTTGCCTCTGTCTCTAATGCCTATGCTCTCTAATGCTCCCAATTAGTAACTACTTTTGTGGGAAAACGACATGATGATCCTTCTGATGGTACTGTTTTCTTTTTGTTCCTTCCATACTACTGTATCTGATGTTTGCCTCACTCGCAATACTGACCATATTAATTAGAGCATCTACACCAGCGGCGCTAAAAATTGCGCGCGTCCAATAAACCGCTTGTTTAGTGTGCGGAGCCTTGTTTTCGGCGCTCCAGCAGCGACTGCAAACTAGCGCGCGCGGTAAAAAAAATTCCAGCGTGCAGTATATGCGCTATCTATATGCGCTATCGCGAGCGCCACATCTGGGGCTCCTGGTTCGGCGCGCTGGAAACGTACACTCGCGCGCAGAGCTGAAATTCCCCCCCCCCCCCCCCCCCCCCCCCCCCCCGTGCCCACGCTTCCTCTCTCCCATTCCCAAATCCCGCCGGCGCCGCCGCTTGTTGCCGCCGCCGCGCCGAAGCTTCCCCCCCCCCATCGCCGCCGCGCCGAAGCTTCCCCCGCCGCTAATCGACGACTGCCGCCGCCGTCGCTTCCGCGTCACCACCGGCGCTACTCCCCACCAAGGTATGTAGTGTCCTCCATTGTCATACCTTCTCATTCTAGGATATTATTTAGACGTAGCCGCCCTATGTAGATGGTGCGCCGCCGGTCGAAGGAAGAGTCCGATGATGAATGGGATGCGGAAGAAGAGGAAGATCTTGCTATCATTTTGGCCGTTCGCGCTAGGATGAAGCGCCCGGAGCATGGTGGTTCCGTGATTGGTCGAGAGAGATTGTGGAGGGAGAGGTTGGAAGGCCATGCCAAATTGATGAGAAGCTATTTCATCGAGAAGCCCATCTTCCCCGAGCGCTACTTCCGGCGCCGGTTTAGGATGAGCACAAGATTGTTCAAGAACATCGCCGAGAGTGTGATGGAGTTTGATCGTTTCTTTGAGCAAAGGAGGAATGCCGCCGGGGAGCTTGGGCATAGCACCTACCAAAAGGTGACCGTCGCCTTGCGTATGATGGCATATGGTATTCCGACGGATTTGGTTGATGACCACTTGGCAATGGGGGAGAGCACCGCCATTCTTTGTGTCCGCCGCTTTGCCGTGGCTATCGTGAGAGTGTTCGGGGAGGAGTACTTGAGATCCCCCAATGCTCAAGACACGGCAAGGCTATTGGAGCAAAACAAGCGGCGTGGGTTCACCGGAATGCTTGGCTCTATTGATTGTATGCATTGGAGTTGGAAGAATTGTCCTGCGGCTTGGCATGGACAATTCAAAGGCCACAAGAAGGATTCCACCATCATCCTTGAAGCCGTGGCCGATTATGAGACATGGATTTGGCATGCTTTTTTTGGGATGCCCGAATCTTGCAATGATATCAATGTTCTCCAGCGGTCACCACTCATGGCTAGGATAGCTAATGGTGAAACTCCACTGGTGTAGTTTGTGGCAAACAACAAAACATACACCTATGGCTACTTCCGTGCCGATGGCATCTACCCAAGGTGGAGGACATTTGTGAAGCCGGTCAAGGATCCAGAAGGCAAGAGAGAAGTCGATTTCCATAATGCACAAGCGGCGGCGAGGAAAGATGTGGAGAGAGCATTCAGGATGTTGCAAGCTCAATTTGCAATTGTGCCTGGACTGGCTCAGTTTTGGGATCAATAGATCCTTGGGTACATCATGATGGCTTGTGTGATCATGCATAACATGATCATAGAGGATGAGCGTGGTGAGGATGGCCTCGACTACAACTATGAGTATGTGGGATAACCCGTCCGAATTCGAAGGAGGCAAGATAGGATAGCCCGGTTCCTTACCTGTTACCATGCCATTCGAGTTAATGAGGTGCATGATGATCTCCAAAAGGATGTCATGGCAGAGTTGTGGGTTTGGAATGGAGGAAATTGATGTTCTCCTATGATTGTTGTATGTTCTTTGAGATACATTTGTTGTATGATTTTTGTATGTGTTGTTGTTGTATCGGTACTTTGAACTATTCATTTGTGTTGATGTTGTATAAATATTTGAACTATTTATTCTTGATTTATTGTGTGTGTTTGATCTTTGTTTTGTCATTTGATGTGATTTTGTTGTTTCCGCGCGCGCGCTGAAAATTTACAGCGCCTGTCATTTCGCTTTTTTTGCCGCGCGCGCTATAACCTGTTTTTAGCGCTTCTGTCTTTTGACAACCGGAGTTGCGCGCGGCAAACGTGATACAGCGCGCGCCAAACGACTTATACAGCGCCAATTTTTAGCGCCGCTGCTGGAGATGCTCTTAGCATGCTGCCAACGCTTGGGTTATTGGCATCACAAAGGCATTTGATAGGGAATATGCGAGCACACATATCGGTAACGTATCTCTTTCCATTGGTATTAGCAGGCATACATTTTAACATTGTAGCCCAGCTTTTGAATTTCTTTGCAGCACTACCATGTTTGACAATTCATGACACAAACCTGCCTGTGCAGCATTGGCTAGGGTCATAGAGATTCCTAGAATCGGGCTTTTGTCCTGCTATATTAATATAGCAACCAACATAATCCGGTACAACCACAATACCACTGACAGCACACCAAAGCCCAAAAGGAAAAAATAAGAGAAAAAAGAAGAAAGGAATGCCGACAACGCCGGATCGACAGACGCGCTGGTGTCTCGCAACCAATGTGCCCCCGGAGAACTCCCACCACACACCTATGCCTTCGAGTCGTCGTGTACCAAGCAACACCTTCAAGAAGAAATGCGACAACGACGACACTGCTGCCCGGATTGGTCCTAGGATTTCTCCCGGTACACGGGGGGAGCGGAAGGGGGTACCCCCGACGCCCTGCACTGGGAAGGTGGCGCCCACAGGCGTCACCACGACAGTGCTGTCCACGCCGACAGGGATTCCTCCCGACCCCCAGAACCCACGACCCTGATAGACTGAAGTGCTCTCCCAAGCCTGTCGTCCACCAACATGCACCACCACGATCTTGAGGGCACCATTGCCGCCTCGAGGCAAACATTGCGAGGCCAGCTGAACCAAAAGCAAAGAACTATAGGCAATGAGCGACAGTACAGCAGCCCCGTGGGAGGGAACAACCTCCACTGCCATAGACGGTAGCCGGATGGACGCCGCGGCAAGAGCAGACCTTGCCATTGGGAGCCAGAGGGCGGCAGTCGCAAAGCCATCTAGAGGGCATCCTCCACCGCTGTAAGCGGGTGCCGACCGTACGCGACAGCAAGGGAACACCAGGCCGGAGGCCCGACCGGACCCAAGAAGGGTCCGTACAGCCCTCACCACCACGCTGCAGCACGTAGGCCCGCCACCGCTACCCATGTTCAGTGATGGGTTCGTAGCATGGAAAACAAAAAAAATTCTATCGCAAGAACGAACAAAACCCAGATCTAATCTAGATAAAAGCCAATATCTAATCTATTAGACATGTGCAACGAGATAGATCGGTGCTAACCCTTGTAGACCCGAAAGCGTTATGAGATTGGATCTCGTGGTTGATGTAGTCGATCACTTGCCAATATCAAGATCGTGTGGACGATCCTTCCGGCGCCGCGTTCCGGCAGCGCTTCCGCAGTCGGTCACACGTGCAGAGTCGAAGTAGACCTTCCTCTCCTCGTTCCAGCGAGCAGCGGAGGTAGTAGATCTTCTCCACGGAATCCCAGCAGCACGACGGCGTGGTGGAGGTGGTGGTGGAGTAGAGAATTCTGCAGGGCTTCGCCTATGCCTGTGCAGAAGAAAGGAGGAGGAGAGAGGCGGCGGAGATTTGCAGTAGTGGGAGGGGGGCTTGGAGGGGGCGCCCCCACCCCTCTATTTAAAGGGGGAGGCGCCATGGGAGGGGGAGTCCTTGTAGGACTCCCCTCCCTCCTATGGCCGCCAGATTGGGAGGTGGGGGGACGAGTCCTCCCCCCCCCCCCACGAATCCTTGTCTTACCCCACAAGGACTCCTTGATCCTTTCTTGGTTTTCAAGCAAACTCCAAGAAATCTTCCCGAACCTTCCGGAACATTCCGAAACCTTCTAGAAACCTCATACAAATACTCCGGAACATTTCCTAACTCAGAAAATGATCCCCAATATATGAATCTTATTCTCCGGACAATTCCGGATCTCCTCGTGATGTCCTGGATCCAATCCGAGACTTCGAACAACATTCGGTCTCCAACGCACATTCCATATCTACTTAAAACAACTTCGAACCTTAAGTGTGTCACCCTAAGGCTCGTGAATATGTAGACATGATAGAGACACATCTCCTATCAATAACCATCAGCGGGACCTGGATATCCATAATGGCTCCTACATACTCAACGATGACTTCGCGATCGATAGAACCATTAACATACGAAACCAATCCCCTTTGTCTCGCGATACTATACTTATCCGAGGTTGGATCGTCGGGATCTCCATACCTAGTTCTACCTCGTTACTGATAAGTACTCTTTACTCATTCCGTGATATGTCATTCCTTGTGACCCAGTCACATGCTTGCAAGCTAACTAGATGACATTCCACCGAGAGGGCCCAGAGCATATCTATCCGTCATATGGATGGACAAATCCCAATCTTGGTTCATGCGCTTCAACACATACTTTCAGAACACCCAATGACACCTTTATAACCACCCAGTTACGAAGCGGTGTTTGATGTCATCAAAGTATCCATCCGGTGATGGTGATTAACATAACCTCATGGTCGAAGGATTAGGTTACTATGTATTTGAAAGCTTATAGCAATATGAACTTAATGACTTGATCTTAAGCTACACTTACTATGGGTGTGTGTCTATCACATCATTCTCCTAATGATATAACCTTGTTATTAATCACATCCTAATGTCCATGATCAGGAAACCATGATCATCAATTAATCAACAAGCTAGTTCAACAAGAGGCTTACTAGGGACTCTTTTATGTTTACAAAACACACATGTATTAGTGTTTCCTAATAATACAATTATAGCATGGGATGTAAACATTCATCATAAACACAAAGATATAATAATAACCACTTTTATTATTGCCTCTTGGGCATATCTCCAACAGTCTCCCACTTGCACTAGAGTCAATAATCTGGATTACATGGTAATATACCTAACACCCATGGCGTTCTGGTGTTGGTCATGCTTTGCCCTAGGGAGAGGTTTAGTCAACGGATCTACCACATTCAGATCAGTGTGTACTTTGCAAATCTTTATGTCACCATCTCGGACATACTCGCGAATAGCGTGGAAACGTGGCTTGATGTGCTTCAGCTTGTTATGTGACCTTGGCTCATGTGCATTAGCTATGGCACCTATGTTGTCGCAGTAGATGGCCATCGGGTCCAACGCACTGGGAACCACGCCAAGTTCAGTAATGAATTCCTTCATCCACACGGCTTCTTGTGCAGCCTCCGAAGCAGCTATGTATTCCGATTCAGTTGAAGATCTCGCCACAACGCTTTGCTTTGCACTCCTCTAGCTCACTGCAGCACCATTCAAAATAAATACGTATCCCGACTGTGACTTCGAGTCATCCGGATCGGTGTTCCAACTAGCATCGGTGTAACCGTTTACAACAAGCTGTTCATCACCTCCATAAGAAAGAACCATATCCTTAGTCCTATTTAGGTACTTTAGGATATTCTTGACCGCTGTCCAGTGTTCCATTCAAGGATCACTTTGATATCTGCTAGTCAAACTAACAGCATGTGCTATATCCGGTCTTGTACACAGCATGGCATACATGATAGAACCTATGGCCGAGGCATAGGGAATATTATTCATCTTTTCTCTATCTTCTGCCGTAGCTGGACTTTGAGTCTTACTCAAGGTCTTACCTGACAACATGGGCACGAACCCTTTCTTGCTCTCTTCCATTCTAAACTTCTTTAGAACTTTGTCCAAGTATGTACTTTGTGAAAGCGCTATTAGGCGTCTTGATCTATCTCTATAAATCTTGATGCCTAGAATATATGCCGCTTCGCCAAGATCCTTCATTGAAAAACTATTATTCAAATAGGCTTTGACACTATTAACAAGTTCTATATCATTCCCAATCAACAATATGTCATCTACATATAGTACTAGGAATGCTACAGAGCTCCCACTCACTTTCTTGTAAATACAAGCTTCTCCATAAGTTTGTATAAATCTAAAGCTTTTGATTACTTTATCAAAACGTTGATTCCAACTCTGGGATGCTTGCTTCAGTCCATAAATGGAGCGCTGAAGTTTGCATACCTTGTAAGCATCTTTAGGATCGACAAAACCCTTGGGTTGTACCATATACAACACTTCCTCAATGTCACCATTAAGGAACGCTGTTTTGACATCCATCTGCCAAATCTCATAATCAAAATGTGCAGCAATTGCTAACAAAATCCTCACAGACTTTAGCTTCGCTACTGGTGAGAATGTCTCATCATAGTCAACTCCTTGAATTTGTCGGAACCCTTTCGCGACAAGTCGAGCTTTATAGACGGTAACATTACCATCAACATCTGTTTTTCTCTCCAAAATCCATTTGTTCTCGACAGCCTTATGGCCATCCGGTAAGTCTACCAAAGTCCACACTTGGTTTTCGTACATGGACCCCATTTCAGATTTCATGGCTTCTAGCCATTTGTCGGAATCTGGGCTCACCATAGCTTCTTCATACGTCGCAAGGTCATCATCGTTGTCCACCAACATGACGTTCAAGGCATACCAATCAGGAATGGTACGAACCCTCGTTGACCTGCAAGGTTCAGCAGCAACTTCGTTTGAAGTTTCATGATCATTATCATTAGCTTCCTCTCCAATTGATGCAGGCGGCACAAAAACATCTTCCGGTGCTGCGCTACTCTCAAATCCGAGAGAAGGTTCGATAACCTCATCGAGTTCCACTTTCCTTCCAGTCACCTCCTTCGAGAGAAACTCCTTCTCAAGAAAGGATCCATTCTTGGCAACGAAAACTTTGCCTTCGGATCTATGATAGAAGGTATACCCAATTGTTTCTTTAGGGTATCCTATGAAGACGCATTTCTCCGCTTTGGGTTCTAGCTTATCAGGTTGTAACTTCTTTACATATGCCTCGCAACCCCAAACTTTAAGGAATGACAACTTAGGTTTCTTTCCAAACCACAATTCATACGGTGTCGTTTCAACGGATTTAGATGGTGCCCTATTTAAAGTGAATGCGGCTGTCTCTAATGCATAGCCCCAAAACGATAGCGGTAAATCTGTAAGAGACATCATAGACTGAACCATATCTAAGAGAGTTCGATTACGACGTTCGGACACACCATTACGCTGTGGTGTTCCCGGCGGGGTCAACTGCGAAAGTATTCCACATTTCTTTAAATGCATGCCAAACTCATAACTTAGATATTCACCTCCGCGGTCAGAACGTAGAAATTTAATCTTCTTGTTACGATGATTTTCCACTTCACTTTGAAATTCCTTAAACTTCTCGAAAGTTTCGGACTTATGTTTCATAAAGTAGACATACCCATATCTACTTAAGTCATCTGTGAAAGTGAGAACATAACGATATCCACCACGCGATGCTACACTCATTGGACCGCACACATCGGTATGTATTATTTCCAATAAGTCTGTAGCTCGCTCCATTATTCCAGAGAATGGAGTCTTAGTCATTTTTCCCATTAGACATGCTTCGCATCTTTCAAGTGATTCAAAATCAAGTGATTCAAGAAGTCCATCAGAATGGAGTTTCTTCATACACTTCACTCCAATGTGACCAAGACGACAGTGCCACATGTATGTAGAATTATCATTCAATTTTATTCGTTTAGCATCTATGTTGTGAACATGTGTATTACTACTATCGAGATTCAGTAAGAATAAACCATTCATCTCAGGTGCATTACCATAAAAGATATTACTCATATAAATCGAACAACCTTTATTCTCGGACTTAAAAGAGTAACCGTCTCGCAATAAACAGGATCTAGATATAATGTTCATGCTTAACGCAGGCACCAAATAACAATTATTCAAATTTAAAACTAATCCCGAAGGTAGATGTAGAGGGAGCGTGCCGACGGCGATCACATCAACCTTGGAGCCATTTCCAACGCGCATCGTCACCTCGTCTCTCGCCAGTCTTCGCTTATTCCGCAGCTCCTGTTTCGAGTTACAAATATGAGCAACCGAACCAGTATCAAATACCCAGGCACTACTACGATTACTAGTAAGATACACATCTATAACACATATATCAAATATACCTTTCTTCTTGATGTTGCCGGTCTTCAGATCCGCCAGGTACTTGGGGCAGTTACGTTTCCAGTGACCAGCACCCTTGCAGTAGAAGCACTCAGTTTCAGGCTTGGGACCAGCCTTGGGCTTCTTAGCAGGTGCGGCAGCTTTCTTGCCGTCCTTCTTGAAGTTGCCCTTGTTCTTAGGCTTGCCCTGTCTCTTGAAATTGGTGGTCTTATTGACCATCAACACTTGGTGCTCCTTCTTGATCTCCACTTCAGCAGTTTTTAGCATGGACGATAGTTCGGGCAACGTCTTGTTCATGCAGTGCATGTTGTAGCTCATCACAAAGTTCTTGTAACTTGGTGGCAGTGATTGGAGGAGACGGTGAATCCCCAACTCATTAGGAATCGATATTCCCAACTCTTGGAGCTTGTTTGCGTACCCAGACATGGTGAGCACGTGCTCGCTAACGGAGCTTCCCTCTTCCATCTTACAGTTAAAGAACTTTTCGGAGGCCTCATAGCTCTCCATGGCCGCGCGAGTCTCAAAAATTAGCCTGAGCTCCTTAATGATCTCGAACGGGTCATGGTGCTCAAAACGCTCCTGGAGCTCCGCTTCTAAACCGTATAGGATGGCACACTGAACTGTGGAGTAATGATTTTTCTGAGTGGCGTAAACATTCTTTACGTCATCGGTGGCATCTTCTGCAGGTGGGTCACCTAGCGGTGCTTCGAGCACATAGGTCAACTCACCAGCCCTGAGGACGATCTTCAGTCCACGGAACCAGTCCGTGAAATTTCTTCCATTGTTCTTAAGCTTTTCTTTCTCTAGGAACACATTGAAATTGATGGAGGGGGTCGCCATAATCTACAACAATTTGCAAGCAGTTTATGACAAATTGAGTTCAAATTTAATTTTTAAACTAACTAGGTGAACTCCCACTCAAAACAACATCCCTCACATTGTCTTAGTGATTACACGAACCAAGTCCACTACACCAAGTCCGATCTTCACGAGAGAAGATGTAGTTTCATCGGCGAACAATCTTCATGTTCATCATATCATTTATATGACTCATGCTCTACCTTTCGGTATTCCGTGTTCCGAGACCATGTCTGTACATGCTAGGCTCGTCAAGATAACCTTAGTTTCCGCATGTGCAAATCTGGCTTGCACCCGTTGTATGCACACGTAGAATCTATCATATCCGATCATCACGAGATGCTTCGAAACGACGAGTCTTAGCAACGGTGCCAACTAAGGGTGAACACTTTATTACTTGATATTTCGTGAGAGGGATCATCTTATAATGCTACCGTCGCGATCTAAGCAATACAAGATGCATAAAGGATTAACATCACAGGCAATTCATAATTAGTGTGATATGATATGGCCCTTTCTTCTTGCGCCTTTGATCTCCATCTCCAAAGCATGAACATGATCTCCACCATCACCAGCATTGCGTCAAGGTCAGTGGCGCCGCTTCATGGTTGTCCATCATCACTAGCAACTATTACAACTACTTGGAATAAAGCTATTACAAGATGAATAGACACGCAGGTCTTAACAGAATTAAAGACAACCATTAGGCTCCTGCCGGTTGCCATATTACAACAAGGATCATTGCATACACCAAAGCCCAAAAGGAAAAAATAAGAGAAAAAAGAAGAGAGGAATGCCGACAACGCCGGATCGACAGACGCGCTGGTGTCTCGCAACCAATGTGCCCCGGAGAACTCCCACCACACACCTATGCCTTCGAGTCGTCGTGTACCAAGCAACACCTTCAAGAAGGAATGCGACGACGATGACACTGCTGCCCGGATTGGTCCTAGGATTTCTCCCGGTACACGGGGGGAGTGGAAGGGGGTACACCCGACGCCCTGCACTGGGAAGGTGGCGCCCGCAGGCGTCACCGCGACAGTGCTGTCCACGCCGACAGGGATGTCTCCTGACCCCCAGAACCCACGACCCTGATAGACTGAAGTGCTCTCCCAAGCCTGTCATCCACCAACATGCACCACCACAATCTTGAGGGCACCATTGCCGCCCCGAGGCAAACATTGCGAGGCCAGCTAAACCAAAAGCAAAGAACTATAGGCAATGAGCGACAGTACAGCAGCCCCGTGGGAGGGAACAACCTCCACCGCCATAGACGGTAGCCGGATGGACGCCGCGGCAAGAGCAGACCTTGCCATTGGGAGCCAGAGGGCGGCAGTCGCAAAGCCATCTAGAGGGCATCCTCCACCGCTGTAAGCGGGTGCCGACCGTACGCGACAGCAAGGGAACACCAGGCCGGAGGCCCGACCGGACCCAAGAAGGGTCCGTACAGCCCTCACCACCACGCTGCAGCACGTAGGCCCGCCACCGCTACCCATGTTCAGTGATGGGTTCGTAGCATGGAAAACAAAAAAAATTCTATCGCAAGAACGAACAAAACCCAGATCTAATCTAGATAAAAGCCAAGATCTAATCTATTAGACATGTGCAACGAGATAGATCAGTACTAACCCTTGTAGACCCGAAAGCGTTACGAGATTGGATCTCGTGGTTGATGTAGTCGATCACTTGCCGATCTCAAGATCGTGTGGACGATCCTTCCGGCGCCGCATTCCGGCAGCGCTTCCGTAGTCGGTCACACGTGCGGAATCGAAGTAGACCTTCCTCTCCTCGTTCCAGCGAGCAGCGGAGGTAGTAGATCTTCTCCACGGAATCCCAGCAGCACGACGGCGTGGTGGTGGTGGTGGAGTAGAGAATTCTGTAGGGCTTCGCCTATGCCTGTGTAGAAGAAAGGAGGAGGAGAGAGGCGGCGGAGATTTGGAGTAGTGGGAGGGGGGCTTGGAGGGGGCGCCCCCACCCCTCTATTTAAAGGGGGGAGGCGCCATGGGAGGGGGAGTCCTTGTAGGACTCCCCTCCCTCCTATGGCCGCCAGATTGGGAGGTGGGGGGAGGAGTCCTCCCCCCCCCCCCACGAATCCTTGTCATACCCCACAAGGACTCCTTGATCCTTTCTTGGTTTTCAAGCAAACTCCAAGAAATCTTCCAGAACCTTCCGGAACATTCCGAAACCTTCTAGAAACCTCATACAAATACTCCGGAACATTTCGTAACTCAGAAAATGATCCCCAATATATGAATCTTATTCTCCGGACAATTCCGGATCTCCTCGTGATGTCCTGGATCCAATCCGAGACTCCGAACAACATTCGGTCTCCAACGCACATTCCATATCTACTTAAAACAACTTCGAACCTTAAGTGTGTCACCCTACGGTTCGTGAATATGTAACATGACAGAGACATATCTCCTATCAATAACCATCAGCGGGACCTGGAGATCCATAATGGCTCCCACATACTCAACGATGACTTCGTGATCGATAGAACCATTAACATACGAAACCAATTCCCTTTGTCTCGCGATACTATACTCATCCGAAGTTTGATCGTCGGTATCTCCATACCTAGTTCTACCTCGTTACTGATAAGTACTCTTTACTCGTTCCGTGATATGTCATCCCTTGTGACCCAGTCACATGCTTGCGAGCTAACTAGATGACATTCCACCGAGAGGGCCCAGAGCATATCTATCCGTCATATGGATGGACAAATCCCAATCTTGGTTCATGCGCTTCAACACATACTTTCAGAACACCCAATGACACCTTTATAACCACCCAGTTACGAAGCGGTGTTTGATGTCATCAAAGTATCCATCCGGTGATGGTGATTAACATAACCTCATGGTCGAAGGATTAGGTTACTATGTATTTGAAAGCTTATAGCAATATGAACTTAATGACTTGATCTTATGCTACGCTTACTATGGGTGTGTGTCCATCACATCATTCTCCTAATGATATAATCTTGTTATTAATCACATCCTAATGTCCATGATCAGGAAACCATGATCATCAATTAATCAACAAGCTAGTTCAACAAGAGGCTTACTAGGGCTCTTTTATGTTTACAAAACACACATGTATTAGTGTTTCCTAATAATACAATTATAGCATGGGATGTAAACATTCATCATAAACACAAAGATATAATAATAACCACTTTTATTATTGCCTCTTGGGCATATCTCCAACATTCAGCGCCCTAGACCCTGCCGAGCGGACCCGTGAAGCTCTCGCCCCTTTGCTGCAGCTGACGCGGCGCCTGTGCCGCCACCCTTGCCACGAACTCTACCTAGGTCCCACCAGAGCCGGCATGGAAGGAACCGATCCGGCCCGCCCAGATCTGGGGGAGCAACCACCAGCAGTCCCTCACCCCCGCCGCCTGCACCGCCAAGGGCGGCGCCCACCGCCACGCAGCCACCTGACCCATGCCAGGACGCCGCCTGCCGAAGCTACCGGAGCACCAGTACTCGGACCAGCCGCAGCCGCCAGGGCCCGAGCCACCCGCCCCCGTCCCGCACGAGCCTCCGCACCGTTGCGCTCCGCGAGAACGTGCCGCCGCTCGTCTCGTCCGGCCCGTGCCAGGCACCGAGATCAGGGGGAGATGGAAGCCCCGCCGCCACCGACATCGAACGACTTTGCCGCTGGCGCGACCCGATGGCGGCGAGGGGAGGGACGCAGACAAGGAAGGGGAGGTCCGGCGGCGCTGGGAAGCCCCCGGTCGCTCGCGGGAGCGACGCGGGGGGCTCGGTCTGTTTCTCCACCGAGTTACCTTCCTGGTCATAGAGATTCCGCTGGAGGTTTATCGACTTGGTTTACATGGCCGGCATTGGCGAGCAAACCTGACCGCAACTACCATTGCACATGCGACATTGGCGAGTAGGCTCATCAACAACCACCATTGCTCAAAAGCTTTTTCCTAAAAAGCATGATTTCTCCATCAGGTTCTCTTTACCCTATGACTTGGTCTCCTGATTATGCTTTCCATCAGCATCCAAGGCAGCATGAAAATGGAATGTATTATATTGGGATGCTCCCTGAAATAGAGCAGAGTGACTTCAGGAAGAATGCTAAGGTACATTTTTGCTAGAATAAGTTAACATGTCCAGGATTTGGTGATTGGGTACTAAATTCTAATCTATATATTTACTAAGTTAATTTTTAGTCACGCTGAGTCATGCATTACTGAATACCCTATACTACAGGATCTAACATTCTATACTACAAAGTGTGTTGCTTTCTAAGGTAATTACTACATTTGATTAATTCTCTACATGCCATTTATGTCAAATAGGACACGTGAAGACAGTGATAGCTGAATTTTTTTCTTACATTAAGATTTTCGATATAGAGTCCACAGTTGTGGTGAGTTTACAGTTGTTTCCCCATTGTGAGAGAGGAGATGTGTATCGACTATATGAGTTAAGACAGTGGAAAAAAAGGTTTTATGTTTGCATCTTTTGTCCATTAAGAGTTTTGAGGAAAGACCACCACTTGCTCACAATAGTAATTTCGGTAAAAAAATCGAAATGTTCCACCAAATAATTCCCCTGCAGAATACTTACCATTGAATAAGTCTGAGTTGGTTGTTAATTATTTCTTTCTTTTAGAATGGATATCTTTTCTCAATGAGTTTATGATACATTGACAATATGGTAATCTATATTGAAATTCCTATTAACCTTAACGCTCTTGAATTGCTTCATGAAAATATCAAGTCTTGGTAGACACACTAACGGTTGTCTCCATGGTTCCTTTGTTTTCAGTTGTTCTACTAAGTGGTCTATAGTTAAAGAAATAGACAGTGTGACTGAGTGGGTCTTGCATATCTGGCAAGGGCTCTACCGGGAGTTCTCTTATTCTCATGGCAGTTACTATATTTATTTTGATATGGCAGCTCGCTTTCTGCTGCATATAGGTTGCGGTCAAATTTGGTAAACTTGAGTGCTTTACCTATTGTCGTGGTTCCAAATTGAGATTCATACCAATAAAGATGTTTAGGAGATCATGATACTCACCTGCATATGCGTTTTTACAAAATATCTGCATTTTCTTGACAGATTATGATTGGTTGATTGCTTAGAATTTCTCCGGCACGAGTGATTGCATATTTATATTTGCTTCCACCAGATGGGCCATTACAAAGGGTAATAGATCCATTATTTGTTCTGACCTAGCTTATTTCGAAATTAACCTTTTTGAAAGTAAATAAATAAATAGGGATTTACAAATAGGCATGATCTCAGTTATGTTTCATTGTTATATAAAATAGCAACATGAGACCTCACTACTGTTCTTGGTGGGATATTTAGTCCTGCATCCTGATAGGTTTGCTTCTAAGTTATTGATGTGATTTTGTGAGTACTAAAATGTTATATTTAGTGGAAAGGTCAAACTCTTAGGATATACTTCAATCAAATAAGAAAAATTTCTGTGTGATAGCCTAGCACTGATTCTGAACTCTTCTCCTTGCAGCAAACAAGGTCAAGTTGGGTTGAGTAAGGAGTAGAACGGTACCTAAACTGTTGAAACAAAGAGCCTGCAATTCTGTGCGATAGCCTGACAGTGATTCTGAGGAGGCGGCGATTTGGCTCTCAGGACCAGATAGTCATATTATCTGTACCGTTGAAAGCACCATGTGGATCTGCGTGTGTCAGGCTGGGTCTTTGTTACGTTCGCGCAGAAATTGCCGTATTGGGGCGCTAATATTCGCGCATTTCATGTACCGGCAGTCCAGGTAATAGGCAACACGTCTGTACCGTCCGTTTCACCTGTTCGTTCAACACCCCACCCCAATCCCCCATCTCCGCTTCCACCTCCTTCTCACCCGATCTAGCTTCTCTCCCCACCTATGCCGCCGCCAAGGTGATATAGCCGCAGCCTGTCGTCGGCTCGCTGCACCCGTCATCCAAGGCGTCCTAGCTGGCCGCGTAAGGAAGGGGACGCCATCGCAAGACCACTGGTCCGACGCAGTTGCTCGCGTGGTCCAGCGATGCCTAGACGAGAGCTATGCCTCGAGGGTTCGTGAGCACCGGGAAGATGTCTGCCGACCTACCTTCAACAACCACTCCTTCACCCCTGAAGCCAAAGCCATCGTCCCTACACCATCTTCCGAGGTACAAAATCTGCTCTCCCTTCTCACCCTCCTCCCCTCATTATCCAGAGGTGCCTCATGTGATGCGTGTGTGGCCGTGTGTGGAGGGGGTACAGCTACATCTCCCATCCACCTTCTCCGTCCAGTGCATTGAAATTGTGAAGGCTTCAGCATGCAGATTTATCTCAAGTTGGTTCCGTCCAATTAGTTGAGAGAAGTAAGTAAACTGATTTTAACCTCTACGTCCATGGAAGTACCTCCATGGCCACATATATTTCAAGAAATATTCCATAAATACATGTTAAATGCTATGATAATCCCTATCAAAAGATTGATCGGAGGTGGAAATATATTAACAAATCTCAGTAACACATAATTCTGTGTACAAACTGCTGTGTAAGCAAATTTATGAGATGATGCATTTTGACCAACTGACTTGAGATGGATGTTTCTGTAGCTGTATGTCAGAACAACTCAAAACTGAACCCATAAGTACTTTTACCTTGTAACTGCAAGATTTAATTGGAAGACAGAGAATTTTGTATCTAGCAAATGGTGGAAGTACTTTTCTTATGCAGAAAACTTTTGTGTCAAAAGGGGGAAGAACTTATTTTTGGAATGGTTTACAGGTTTAGATGTAGGAAATTTAATACTACGTAGTTCGTGAATTTTGGTTAATTATCTTTCTACTGTATTCATATTTTTTAATTTCATGAGAAAATGATATGCAGGAAGTAAGTGGCCATACTACTGATGGGAGATTTTTCTCGGCAATTTATTCCTTGTTTCTTCCGTTTACTGTAGTTGTTCATTTATCCATCTTAGAACGCTTTAATTGGAACCCAATACAAGGTGCATGCTCAGAAAGACCTTAGCAGAAATTGTTTGAAGCCCCTTTGCGAGTTATATAGATATTTTGGGGGTCTTGAAAACCTCACCTTAGTGAATCAAGATATTATAACAAATCATGGCACAGTGCCATCTTGCTAGAACTAGTCGTCGTTGTTACTCTCCTTTTTAACAAGCACATGCAATTTATGTAGTGCTTTCTGGTGGCTAACGTTTTCTACTGCAAATTATCATGCTATATTTATGTCATTTTATTCAGTTTTTATACTTTATACATAGGACACATGTATGGTTTGGAGCAATTAGTGCTACATACAATTATTGAACAAGTGAATTCAATGAACATCTATTCAGTTCATAGGACAACCATGCACAATCTTAATTATGTCTGTGGGCACTACAAAAATATAGTTGTGAATGTCCTTTTTTACTTTAACATCGCTTGGTCACAATGAATAACACAGTGATCCAATAATTTAGTGCATTAAGATGCTGAATGGTGGGGAGTTCTTTTAGTTTTAGGGAGAGTGTGGTTGTTTGAGCACATGGGGCTTATGTGCTGCCATGCACATAAGGTAAGCATGTTGCTAATAACCATCCTTTTTGTTGTTAAATCAAGGATGCAAATGTATATTCAAATTAGTAATTCATCATAGGAGATGGACTACCTCAGTATCAGTGAGATACTGAAACGACACATTTTAAAGAGATGGACGAGGGACACTAGAGTTGTATTCCCAGTGCATCTTCAGGTGTACGCGGATGGCCATGCTCAGCAAAGTCAATTACGTACCGGCATTCTTACTTGTACATCACATGAGTTGGTATGTCTCTTGCCAGTTCTGAAGTGTACGAGAAGCAGGAGAAGCTGATGTCGCCGTTTAGAGAAAATCTAGCGATAATGGTGTCTAATAATGTAAAGATGGGTGATCTTAGGCTTGAAGATCAACCAGCCGGTGACAACATGCATGCAGATGAAAAGGAAGAACACTTGCAACAGGCAAGGTGCAAGGAACATGTCCAGATTCTCCATTATCTTGCCTGAATTCCTGCCTCTGTGTATTTTTTAATATTTAAGTTTGCTTTATGAATTTCATGACATGTTAAATGTGTACTATCAAATTTATGGTGATTTGTTGTAGAAGTTGGGCTGAATAATGTAAGATAGGGGAAACCACACGTTAGGTGGCCTTGTATTGCTCATTATATAAGAGGATTATAAGGAGTCCCGGTTGCATACAACAAGGACATATATACAAGGAATACACACGCGTACATATCCTACATCTATACAAACACGTGTAGGATATGTATTCTAACACCCTCCCTCGGTCAAAACTAGGCAGTCGATGAATGTTGAGACTGTCCTGAAAGTACAAGAAGAGAGGCGATGGTAATCCTTTGGTGAAGATGTCCGCAAACGGTGATGAACTAGGAACGTGTAGCACCTTAACCTCGTCAGTGGTCACACGATCTCTGACGAAGTGTAGATCAATCTCCACATGCTTGGTACGCTGGTGATGCACTGGATTCTGTGTCATGTAAACAGAGCTCACATTGTCACAGAAGACCATTGAAGCATCATGCACCGGTCAATGAAGCTCCAAAAGTAGCTATCGAAGCCAACAAGATTCAGCCACCACATTTGCCACCGTCCGATACTCAGCCTCCGCACTCGATCGGAAAACAGTGTGCTACCGCTTAGCCGACCAAGACACCAAATTCGCGCCGAGGAGCACACAATAGGCTGAAGTAGACCGTCGAGTGTCTGGACAACCTGCCCAGTCAGCGTCAGAGTAGGCCAGCAATTTGTTCGATGTGCGTCGATACAAAGTGAAACCATAGTCGATGGTGCCGCGGATGTAGCATAGAACACACTTCACAAGTAGCAAGTGATTAGCCCGTGGATCATGCATATGAAGACATATCTGCTGTACTGCATAGGAGATATTTGGCCGAGTGAAAGTGAGGTATTGGAGACCTCCTGCAATACTGCGATATTCTGTAGGATCAGCCACCAGATCACTAGACTGAGTTGCAAGCTTAGAAGCTGTATCAACTGGAGTGGAGATAGATTTACACTGTAACATACCAACTTTGTCAAGAAGCTCCAATGCATACTTCTCATATGAGAGGAACAAACTGTCCTTAGTGCGTTTGACTGAGATGCCAAGAAAATAGTGAAGCTCACCCATATCTGTCATGCTGAACTCTTTACGAAGAGAAGCAATTAAACTGTGCAACAAAGTAGAAGAAGTCACTATCAGGATAATGTCATCCACATAGAGCAGGAGATATGCCATGTCAATGCCACGCCGGTAGACAAGCAGGGAGCTATCAGACTTGGAGCCAACAAAACCAACAGTAGCAATGAACGAAGCAAACTGTTGAAACCATGCTCGAGGCACCTGCTTCAAACCGTAGAGAGATTTGTTGAGGCGACACACCTTGTGAGAAAATCTAGGATCAGTAAACCCGGAAGGCTGTCGAGCATACACGGTCTCGATGAGTGTGCCATTGAGGAAGGCGTTCTTGACATCAAGCTGATGAATCGGCCAGTTACTAGAGACGCAAGTGATAACACCGTGCGTATGGTGGCTGGCTTGACCACAGAGCTGAAAGTCTCATCAAAATTAATACTTCACGCTGAGTAAAACCCCGGAGGACCCAACAAGCTTTGTATCGTTCCAACGAACCATTAGACTTCATCTTGTGACGAAAGATCCACTTGTCGGTGACAATGTTGGCATGGCGAGGAGGATCAACGAAGTCCCAAGTGTTGTTGGAGAGGAGCGCATTGTACTCTTCAACCATTGCAGCATGCCAGTTGGGGTCTTTGAGAGCATCACGATAAGTCTTCGGTATTGGAGACAATCCATCAACATGAAGATCAAAAATCGTCTTGGGCTGCACAATGCCGTGCTTGGCACTCATGAGCATGGTGTGAGACGGTGGCGGCGGTGGTGCTCGAGGATGATGAGCCCGAGGAGCATCCGTGGCGGGAGGCGGGGTAGAAGCAGTGGATGGCGAGCTCATAAAAGGCTTTGGGGCACCATCATCCGCAGACACGGCGGGTGAGGGAGCGGACGAGGGCGATCCTGACGGTGACGATCCGGACGAGGACGGGCCAAGCGAGGTGGCCCGAGGCAGCGTGCGCGGGGCGGGAGATCCTGCCGTGGCAGGAGAAGTGCCCGTGGCAGGCTGCCGAACGCCCACGGTAGGCTGCCAAGTGGCCGCGGCAGAGCCCACGGCAGAGCCCGCGGCAGAAGTTCCCATGGTCAGCACGGTGAATGGCATCGGCCACATCGGCTGCTCAACCTGCAGAAAGTCATAACTTTGCAAAGTAGGAGTAGAGGATGGTGGTGATGCATTAGAGGCAAAGGGAAAGATAGACTCGTCAAACACGACATGGCGAGAGATGATGATCTTTTGGGTGGAACGATCAAGGCAGCGATAGCCATGATGTTGAGATGGATACCCAAGGAACACACACGGCACGGAGCGAGGCGCAAGTTTATGCGGGGCAACAGCAGTGGTGTTGGGGTATCATAAGCATCCGAAGACCCTAAGACTGGCATATGAAGGGTCGACACCATGAAGGGCTCGAAAAGGCACGCGATCCGCGATGGCCTTGGAAGGCAGCCGAGTGTGCAACAACATGGCTGTATGGAGAGCCTCGGCCCAGAAGCGAGGTGGCGTGCTAGCTTGAAATAGAAGGGTGCGAGTGATGTCGTTAAGGGTGCGAATAATACTCTCAACAGGAGATGTCCACAAATCATAATGTATAAGTTGAAACGGAGAACGTGTTACACGATTGGTAGAAGAAAAAGGTAGACGGACATGGCGACCTAATTAACAAGCATGACACAAACTAGATTTATTTTTATCCTTAGGAATAATGCAGGAGCGAGCTAATGACTCCATCACCGGCCGTCCAGGGTGTCCAAGGCACTGATGCCACATAGCAGGGTCGACGATGAGGAAGACGTGTGGGCGCCTGGGGAAGGAGGTGCTGACATGGTAGAGGGCTCCGGGACTTGCATCTGAGAATCTCGGTCCTGGTTAGAAGGTCCTTCACAGAAAAACCAACAGGGTCAAATTCGACGGAAACACGATTATCAATGGTGAATTGACGAACGGACAGGAGGTTTTTGACTATATCGGGAGCTACTAAGACATTGCGAAGATGAAGAGGACGCGAGGGAGTGGAAATAGGAAAACATGCATGCCCAGTAGCGGTGATCGGAAGGGTGGAACCGTTACTGACAACGACAGCACGAGAGGAAGAAGAAGGAGGAGACACGGAGGTGAGCATACCGGGGTTCAATGCGAAGTGGGAGGGGGCGCCAGTGTCCATGACCCAATCGATGGTGGGTGCTTGAAGGCCCATCGTCTAGAACTGATTCATCAGCGCGGACTGGTCCCATGAGGCAGTCGATGAAGCCGGTGATGACGGGGGTGCAGCGCCGAGCCCATATGCAGGAGCCTGAGGATCATAGCCTCCGTAGCCGTAGCCATAGGCGTGCGGCACAGTGTAGGGCCCTTGCGCGTAGAAGGCGTGCTGCGGGGGCGGGGGGAGCCTGCATACCAGGGACGTATGGCCACATCTGGATCGCGCCGTTCTAGGACATGAGCGGCATGGGCCAGGTTGGAGGAGCGGTGGCCGGAGGTGTGACGACGGGGCCGGCTTGGATGATGGCGGTGTCCTTGGCAGCGTCCGTTGCGACCTTCTTCTTTTTCTTGCCCTTGCCACCGTTGCCCCGTCCGGAGTTGGGAGCGGTGGCGACGTTGGAGTAGAGGGTTGTGACGTCGTTGCCATTGCGCGAGCGACAATTCTTACGCTTCATGTCTTGAAGCGTGAGAGGAGAACGTCACTTCTCAAACGAGATGTCGAGCATGAGGGAGATGAGATCGGCGGCGCCCTCGTATTGCTCGGAAAGTCCGTTGAGGCAGTGGATCACCAGCTTGGCGTCGTCTTCCGGGGAGCCGAGATCCGCGAGACCGTCGGTGAGGGCCTTGATCTTCTTCAAGTACTCGGTCATGTTCATCTCGCCCATCTTGATCTCGCCCATCTCGGTGGAGAGGTGGAGCTGGCGGTTGATCTTGTGGTCGTTGAAGAGCCCATTGATGCTTGTCCACAGCTCGACGGCGAGGGGGTCTTCGCCCGGTGTCATGACGACGTCGAGGAGGCCGAGGGACACGGACCTGTAGAGCCAGGAGATGACCGTGGCATCCAATAGAGCCCACTCCGGAGTCGGAACGGACGGAGCAGGGGCGTCGACGTGGTCGAGCAGCGCATACATGTGGAGGGCAGCGCGGAAGAAGGTGCGCCATTGGCGATGAACGCCGGTGTCGAGGGCCAGCTCGACGGGGACGTGCCCCTTGATGGAGTGGAGGCCGACGGCTTGGGCATGCAACGAGGTGAGCGAGAAAGCCCCCGCGCTGGAGGAGGGGCGGTGGCGAGGGAGAGCTTCGACTGGGCGTCAGCAGCTTCTTGGGCCTCGCGGTCTTCTTTTTCCTTCGCGGCTTGCGCAATCCGTGCGGCGTCGTCGCCCATTGCAGAGGGGCGGTGAGGCTAGAAGGGGAGAGGTGGGTGGTTTGCAGAGGCCGGGAGCTGAGATCGGCTGCGGCGATGGCGGCGTCGAGATCGGCTGCTGCGGCGGCGGCGGAAGCGGGAGGAGACGCAGGTCCGGTTAGGGTTTTGCCTCTGATACCATGTAAGATAGGGGAAACCACACGTTAGGTGGTCTTGTATTGCTCATTATATAAGAGGATTACAAGGAGTCCCGGTTGCATACAACACGGACATATATACAAGGAATACACACGTATACGTATCCTACATCTATACAAATAGGTATAGGATATGTATTCTAACAAATAATATTGAACTTGAATTTGTCTTATTCCAAAATAAACCAGAAGTTTTAGAACGACATGCATTTGAGTGTGTACATGATTCCATTGCCACTTGCCAGTTTGTGGTGCGTACATAAACTATAGAACGCAGGTCCATGATTAGTGAACTGGAAGGCGTAAAGGAAATGGCCAGACAAAATAAAACATTGCAGGGTGTTGACTTTGAAAACAATTTTATGTATCACTGTCGAGCTTGTATTGTGGTCTTAATTCAAACTAGAAAGCAATTCAAAATTTGAACTGGTTTGAAGGGAAAAGGATTGGTCGTTCATGGCCATGTCCATGTTCGTTACAGTATGGTCCATAAAATGGGTTCCATTTATGGACTGTTAGGCTAAACGGTCATATGCGTAATCAATAGCTCTGCGGAAGTGGCCCTGCACTGTTTAATAAGAAATATATAATAAGGAATACACTTGTGAATACTCGAGGGAGTGGAATCACAAGAAGAATCAGCGGTGTAGATAATAGGACCATCTGGACCTGCGTGCCAAAACTGACTTCCGGTGATTCTGAACTCTTCTCCTTGCAGCAAACATGGTCAAGTTGGGCCGAGAGTAACAAGTAGAATAGTACCCGCACTGCTGAAACAAAAAGTGCAAACGACTACTATTGCAACAACTTTGTGGAGGCGGCGATTTGGCTCCCAGATCCAATTGATCATATTATCTTGGACGTCTATTGCTGCTCGAAGATCTGTACCGTCAGGTTTTGGCAGCGGACTA
This sequence comes from Avena eriantha, assembly GCA_910589775.1. Classification (NCBI taxonomy): domain Eukaryota; kingdom Viridiplantae; phylum Streptophyta; class Magnoliopsida; order Poales; family Poaceae; genus Avena; species Avena eriantha. The sequence continues at coordinate 63,037,203 of OU342741.1, forward strand.
CGATGCACAGCAAATGGTGTATTGGCCCATGCGCTGTCCAGGTTTCGTACAATCTGACACATACCTATAGCATTAAATATGGTGATTCAGTGTTCGGTCAGCCAAGTTGACGATGGAAATTTATGTACCGGTGGTGCAGGAAAACGTAGATTGTTTGTACTGTTGGTACATGTTTTTTTCTTAGACCTCGTGCATGAAAAAATTGTTACGGGGATGGAATGAGCCAATTCTGTTCGTATGGCCATGGACCGATCTTTCCATAGAAAAATCAGTGTTAGATATAGGCAAAAAAAAAAAGGCAAGAATTGGTGGCTGTGTCTGACTCAGTTGGCGTATTTAGCTGGCAATAATTGATTCTTCTCCAGGAAAAAATGATACTCCTTCCGACTTAAATTAATTGACTTGGAGTTGCCTACATTCGGATGTATCTAACATTAAAATATATCTAAATACATCTGAATCGACAAATCGAAGTCAATTAATTTGGGTCGGAGGGAGTATTATGTTTGTTCAGTTAACCGAATATGGTTTCTCTTGCACAACCACATAAGTTTTTAGACTGCTCTTAGATATTTTAATGCATTAATATATATACGATCATAGTTGATCTCTTATCAGAATTTTCTAATGTATACGGTGAGGGTAGGGGACAACGCTACAGAAAGAACACCGTGTGCGAATATAGTCGGAGCTTTGGAGCAGATTATAAGGAGTCACCCCTGGGAGACCAGGGGTGACCATGCTATGGAGCCATCATTAGGGATGACGTTTGACTCGCTTGGCGAGACATATGATTTCTACAACATGTATTCTTGGAAACAAGGTTTTAGTATCTGGTATGGCAAAAGCAGGCTTAACCCTAAACAGAAGAGGACAATGCAAGAAATAGTTTGAAGGTGATCGGTAAGTTAACGGGTGTTTTCTTTTTACCATGTTCTGTTCAAGCATTAGTTGTGGTAAAAAAAACATTTTCCTTTAAGTGGGCGATGTGCTGACTGTTTTCAGGCATGGGTAAACCAGTAAAGGAGAACTCCAGGTCTTGCCATGCGAGTGCCCAACCATGATCCGTTTGCTAAGGAAAAAGGACAATGGATGGTACATAATGGAGTAGCGGGTCACGCACAGCCAATTAATGTTTGGGACTTGTGGAGAGAATGTTTTTTGGCCATCTCACAAGCACAAAGATGCGTACACAAAGGATTTGGTTAAGCAACTGAGAAAGACCAACAAAAATATTGGAAAGTGTATAGCATTATTGGGAGCTTCTTTGGGGTGTTGGGAATGTACCATTCATAAAAAGAACTCTAAAAAATCTTTGCGACCATACCAGCAATGTAGCACCCCGTCCACTGGCCCTGGGGTGTTACTTCTGGCAACTTACTAGGATCTCTAGACTGGTCCCACAGACCAACATTAGTCTTTTCTGTGTACTTTGTCTTCACTCATACGCACCCGGTACCTACTTCCCGGTCGGTCACCGATCCTCAAATTTCTCTAGACCAAGCACGCTTAATCTCAGAGTTCTTTTCAGATCAGCTTCCGGAAAAGAAGTTGCAACTTGTTGGTATGAGTATCCTATCAATCCTATTAAGTCATGTGCTTGAATCTCACAAGAAGGACCAGGAAGATGACGACATGAAGAAGACAATTGAAGTTTTCAGTGAGATTGCATCCAAGGAGAGAGAGTTCACATAGAGAGTGTTGGCAGATTCTAAAAGTCGGATCATGAACCTTATGTAGACAAATGGTTCTAGCATTAACCAATACAAGTTTTTGGTACCATTTGGCCTTTTTGTGGGTGTCAACAACCACTTCCAAGGCATAATTTTGGGTTCTGTTGAGAGATGAAGAGACGGAGTTATTCAATATGATGGGTGGTCCATCACCTAAGACGATACTAATAGGTGGGCATCACAAATACAAAATCTGCATACTTTTGCATGTGTTTCTTCACATAAGAGTCTTTAACAAAAAAATTATGTTTTTGTAATATCCCTATTGTCAAAATTGAAGAATAGAATAGGACGATGGAGGTTGCAATTAGTAATATTCTGCTAGGGATAGTTCACAGGTTTTTCAAGTGGCATGTTCAAAGGTAAAAGAGTGCTAGGTCTTCTCTATGCCAAGAAAAACTACTTCAAAGTTGAGTTCCATAAAGTTGTAAATCACATGCTAACACCCGATGAATTTGAGAGCGCTTGGTTGTTAAGATGCACCCATTTATGACTCAAATCTTTGGGTGAGGCATAAATGAGAGAAACCATAATTTAAAGGGGCTTTTTGTGCAAACATGATGCTGAATAACATATGTGCTGCCTGGATGCGCGGTGAACAAGTTTGTGAGGCAATTCATGAGGTTGCAGCATGACCGTGAGGCTGACTAGGGATATCAGGAAAAGAGGACAAAAAATGGTGAGTGAGTTGATGAGTATAGTTTTGCATCATTTATGTTAACATTTCGTTGCTGATTATTTTGTGGCATTTTTCCGTTTTCTTCTGTGTCAAGAAAAAACTAGTGTTACACGTTAACTTGGAAATCCAAGACCATGCAAGAAGGATATACACGAGGGCTACCAAGCCGGCGCCTATAGGGTCGAATAAGTTGAAAAGGGTAAATTGTATATTGGCGAAACACATGAAGCCAAGTGGAGCATGCTGGTATTTGATAGGTGGTTAACATCGATGAGTTCTTTCAGAAAGTGCGGATTGTTTGAGCACATGGGTGTTCTTTCCTGTTATGGTAAGGTTAGATTTTGCTTGACATTGTAAACACAATAATTCTAGGAGTTGGTACATTCTTGGATTAGGGAATCTAATAGTTTTGCGCATTTTGTTTTTGGTCATTATCAGGTGATGGATTACCTGGGTATAGATGAGATACCCAAGAGGCACATATTGAAATGATGGACGATGGATGCCAGGGATATCTTGGTTGAGCATCTGCACATTTACTAGAACAACCATGACTCATCGAGATCTTTCACATACTGTTGGGGGATACCCCCGGGTAGGATCACGCCGGGGTATAAAGGCCGAGTTAGCCGGGGTATGACACGGTCAAAGCGAATGCTGACCGGGTCACCTCAAGATAGACCGACTTACGGAGTAACCCCGCCCGGTGGGTGTTCACCCAGCCTTAACCCGGCTGGCATAAAACATATGTCGGCTATGTTTAATCTACCTTGTTTGCAGGTACCCTCGTAGCCAGATTAGCCAGGCGCAAGCCGGATTACCACTTGGCTTCCAAGAGAAGGAAGGAATCTCTCGCTGGTCAAAAGGAGGCTTCTTTCCCTGGCAGCATGAGCAAAGCGAACAGAGGAGAGGGCCAGCGAGAAGTGGCTGACAAAGGTGGCGTAGCCAAAGCCGGCTGACGCCACCAGCGTCCGGTGACGCCCAAAAGAAAAGGGGCGCATAGAGGACTACGTCCAAAGTCCGGACCAGCCTGTAAAAGAGAAAAGGAAGCATCTTACTTTAACGAAGAGCATATTCAGAGAATATGCTCTAATGTAAACCCTAGATTTGTAACCTGGGCTCCCCTATATAAGGAGCACCAAGGCCTCCATTGGAGGGGTCAGTCATTATTTTAAGGGAAAACTCTAGTATTTTGTGCGTAGGTAGTAAGAGCATCGTCTCCTTCCTACGAACAGCTCGAGGATCCCTTGTATTCATCCATAGTTCAAGTGAAGATAAGAACATCCGCGTGTGGAATCACCACACTATCCCTCCTTGGATTCCTCTAGTGCATATTAGTCCCATATTTAGCCTATACATGGTATCTGCCGTGCCACCACCACGACAATTTGCGCCCACCGTGGGGCTAGCGGCGCTAGCAGGAGTAAAAAACTGGACATAAAGCTTCATCAACACCGGCGAACGCATTGTCTCCGGGATCGTTTAGCGCTTTGGAGCGCTAGACTACGTCAGCGACAATGTTGGGAGCTTCGGGAGGCGTCCTCCACCGCGCAACAGCCTCTTCATCAAACTTGGCGTGCACAAGTTCTACGTTAGCGTGGACGAGTCATGCGTTCATCCGCAGCACATCGTCGAGGAAGGCGAGCCACCTCTCAGCGCAGCTCGCGGAGCGCGTATCACTCGCCCCGCTAGCAGCGTTGAGGTCATGATGACCGCGCCAGATGCGGTAAGGGCAAGGATCCATAGCAGGACTCGGACGCTATGCCAAAAGCAACAAGGTCGAGATTTCCCCCTCTAGAAAGGCCTGAGAATGTACTGTAGCAAGCAATAGATAGCCTAGCAACCCCCATAGCACCTGTAGTAGATCCGGCTCAGGCGCAAGCTGAGTTAGAGGAAACTAGGCAGAAGATATTAGCCGAGGCAAAAAAAAGATAGCTGAGCTGCAACGATCACTAAATATCACTCTACGTGAGTACGCAAAGGCAAACCGGATCAGCCCAACCCGGTTAGATGGAGTAAAAATCCAGGGTAAAAACCTGATCACGGAGATAGATAGAGAATATGTGCCTAAGCCAGGTCAGACAGTTACCCTCGTAACAGTGGCGCTGGAGAGGTATAGCACTCCGGCGAAGAACCTCAGGGCTGCCAATGCAGTTGCATCCGAGTTAGAGGCCTTGACCGGGGAAGCTAGAGACAGGCAGCAGGAGAGAGTTAACCATTTGTTGAGGGTAGCATGTGAGCAGAATGAGGAAATAAACAAAGCTAATATGGCGCTACCCGGAGCTTCGCGCGTAGTTCATTTGGCAAGAAATAACCTGGCGAAATCTGCCGGAGCAGCGTCATCTCCACATGACCACCCCAGAAGGGAAGAAGCAGTAACCTCGGTAAGGAGGAACAAACAGATAGTGTCGTATGATCCAGTAAAAGTAGGGAAAGCCAAGGTGGTGTACATTGACGAAGACCGTCATAGTGCCAGCCAAGGTGATGCTAGCCGAGGTAACCGTGACCAAGGCAATGCCGGTCGGAGGAACGCTGGGAATGAAAATGCCGGCCAGCAAAACTCGGCGGGAGCAGGGCAAAACCATCCTCGGCAACAGCAGCAGCAATATGAACCACAGCAGGAGAGAAGCGTTGGTCCGGCAGTGCAGCAACAATATGCATGTCCGGGTCAGGATCGATCCAATGATGGTTACTCGACCATGGCCGACGCCGGATTTCCAAGACCGGATCACCATGTGATTGGCTCGAGACTGGGAAACAGAAATTTGCAGCCGAATGATGCCAGGCTAAAGTTGGACAGGATCCACAGGTCCGAAATGATTGAACTGCAGGGGCCTCCGGGTCCAGCGTGTTTTTGACCTCGGATTATGAGGGAACCACCTGTACCAAACTTTCAACTGGCCAGAGGAACGAAGACGTATGACGGCAGCACAAAGCCGGAGGATTGGCTCATTGATTATGCTACAGCAATGCGTATTGCCACATGCAACTTGAGATGGGCGGTCAGATATGTGCTGCAGATGTTGGAAGGGCCAGCAAGGGTCTGGTTAAACAACTTGCCAGCTGAAAGTATCAATAGTTAGATTGACTTTGAGGAGGCATTTGTTAGTAATTTCTCAAGAACCTATAAGAGGCCGAATAGGCCACAAACCTTGGTGTTGTGCAAGCAAAGACCGAATGAGCCGGACCGAGAATTATTGACTCGGTGGTGTAATGTGCGCAATTCCTGTGAGGGGGTATTTGAATCACAAGAAATCACGTGGTTCGCTCAAGGTTGTAGATATGTAAGTATGTTGTGGCAGAGGTTGCAGCGAGACATGCCAACTATCTTGGTTGAGACAATCCGGATCGCTGATTCATACGCTTTGGGAGATACAACCCAACCTCGGCTAATGTCAAGCGAGTCGAATGATGAGTACTACAACAGAGATGGTTCTGGATTATCCCGGAGGAATGACTTCCGAGGTAAAAGAAGAGATGACCGCCTGGATTACAGATATAACTCGCAGCAGGTGGCAGTAGTAGATCAGGATCAGTCCAATGCCGGCGCCAGCCAACATCAAAAAACCGGAGGGCGGCATTGGCAGCAAAAGGGTGAAGGCAAGAAGCTTTGGACCCCGGAGCAGAAGAAGCAATGGCAGGAGAGAAAGGATAGGCCAAGATACACGTTCAAGTCTATGTTGGATCAGTCGTGCAAGTTCCATACGGCAAGTCCAAACAATCCGGCGAATCATACAACCTGGCAATGCGAATGGATGAGGAAGCTCGAGCGGGGCAGTTCGGGGAATGCTCAGGCACCTCAGCAAGGTGCACCTCGAAACGATATATCTCGGTAGCCACAACTTACTGGAGCAAATGGACAGCAGTTGATGTTGCCTCCACCTCCGCCGAGGTATGAGAATCAAGAGAGAAGGGATGCAGTGCATCAAGTTGAGAATCAACAACAACAACCGAACCAGAGATACCTTGGCAATGACGGGATAAACGAGTACATGGAGCACCACCAAAGTTATTGCGTGTTCACAACTGAAGAAACTGGCCAGAAAAGCTTGCAGCGCCGACATATGGAGGTGAACGCAGTGATGCCGGAAGTAATAAGGTACATGCCTTGGGCTGAGCAGAAGATTACTTGGAGTATCAAAGATCACCCTAAGCTTATACCAAGCCCCAGATCATATGCGTTGGTGCTGGATCCGACATTCATCGGGCTAGATATCAACGTGAGATTCTCCAAGGTATTTATCGACAATGGTAGCAGCATCAATATTATGTACATGGATATAATGCGCAAGTTGGGGATAACAGAGAACATGCTCCAAGCGGGAAAAAAAATACGTTCCATGGCATTGTGCCAGGAATCTCCCGTGTGTCCATAGGCAAAGTTCGGTGGACGTGTTATTCGACACAAGAAACAATTGCCGGACTAAAAATCTAGAGTTTGAAGTGGTGAATTTGGAGAGCACGTATCCCACGTTACTCGGCAGACCAGCCCTGAACAAGTTTATGGCAAGTACGCACATCAGCTACTTGAAAATGAAGATGTCTAGGCCAAATGGTCCTATTACGATCACTAGGGATTTCCGGCGCTCGATAGAGTGTGCTTCTTCCGGGTCTAACCTGGCCGAATCATTGGTAATTGCCCAAGAGAAAAGGAGAATTAAGGAAGTGGTAGCATTGGCTCAAGCTGACTGGTACAAGAAATCTTTCTACTTCCTAGCCCGTCGACGCACGAATGGCTGACTAGTACATGAACGTTACGGAGATGTGGGACCGGACACTGTAAAAAAAGGAGATGCCAGGAGATACGAGACAGAATACCTGCGGAGAGCGTGAATCACGAACAAAATGGGTGGTCCAGATAATATGATCATCTGGACCTGAGACCTAAAATGGATTTCCGCTACTTTGTGAAATATTATTTGCCAACCTATTATTTCTAAGAGCTCGTTTGGCTTTCATCATTTCATTTCAATGAAATGACATTGATGAGATTATTTCATTTGGCAATTACACAGAAATGACATTGTACCAAAAGGAATTAAGGTTAGGTATAAAATGAAAACAATGGAATTTGGCAGGGTTAGGTGCCTCAAGAAACTTTGGTTTGCATTATGTCTGGTTAGACGAAGTTCCTGACAGTGTAATTTCTGCCATGTCCGGTGATTCTGCCTAGCAAAGTTAATGGAAAATCAGTGTTCCATGTAAAAAAAAAGAATTTCGTAACCAATTTCGTGACAGTCAAATAGGTTAATTCTTGGAATCACAAATAAATTCCTTGATTCTAGCCCCAAATGATAGGAGCCAAACGAGTTCTAAGTATAAACATCCCAGCTACACTGTAGTATTTAGAAGTTAGTAAGTATCCATGTATAATTATGCTAGATACACCACTTACTTCGTTCAGGAAACACTTTGAGCTAATCAAACCTACTATTATGTTCAAGTTTTTTGTATGACCCCCATATTGTTAATTGTCTTGCGCCTAGTTAAAACCTGATCAACCATCTATTGTTGCCACGGGTGCGGCTTTTACGTTGGAGCGGCCGAGCCGAGTTGGGTGATGTGAGACTATTCGGGCTCTATACCGCCGGCCTCCCTGGTCTACGAGCGAGCGCTCGGTTCGCTTGCAACGCCGCGGTTTGAACGGATTAGACAGGATACTCGTCTATCCTTACTTCTAAGAGCATCTCTAATGGTTACTGAAAAAGTGCAACCTGTAAAATGCGAGTTCAGACCACTGAACTCGTGTTAATTCCGTTTTTCAGTTTTAGTTTATGGACTCTATTCCGCGCCAGTCGTATCCGAACCCGTAAACCCAGGGTTAATCACAGATTTTATATGCAACTGCTAGATCACATTTTTCGAAATGCAAATAATCGATGCATAGTTCAACATAGTTCATAGCAAACGTGAGGTGCACAGCGGCACCCAAATCAAACGAAGACAACATCATCGGCATCACCTCCATGGGTAGCCGATACACCACCGCGTGGCCACCATCATCAGCATCACCTCCATGGGTAGCCGATGCACCACCACTTGCCCCCTGACGAGCTAGCCTTCTTCTCTCCATGATCTCCTCCGTGGCCTCCTTCCAGCACTCATATTGTTTCTCATTCATATCCTTTGTGACATCATCATGATCTCCCTCTATTCGGCCAAGAGCTCCTTCATTGCCTTGGCTTTCTTCACATCGATCATCGTCGTCCTCGTCGGTAGCTTCATCGTCCACTTCCTCGTGAGCATCATCCCCTTCACCGTGCACCGCCTCGCCCTCACCATGCACCCCTCCCCCTCACCATGGGGATCGCCGAACGGCGTGAGGTGAGCGGAGGATCGGCGATGTTGACCTCGTTTAGAAGATCCATGAAGCAAGTGTGGCCAGCTCTACGCACACAAATCGAATGAACTCGGGATCGAATCTACGCGCGCAAATCGAACGAACTCGGATGGAATTTTCTTACATAGGAGTCACATCATCGAGCACGTTGGGGGCACCGTGTGCGTTCTCCACATTGGACGACGGAGAGGCAGTCTCCTGTGGCAGGGGGGAGGGGGGCTGTGGTGGACCGTCTTCTTCGTCTTGGGGCGGGGCGCCCTCTTCGGCTTCACAGCCACAAACGGAGGTGCGGGGATGGCTGGGAGAGGTCTGGTGCCGGCTGCAGCAGTTTGCAGGAGCAAGTGGGTACCCGCGCGCTTCCGCTTCTTCGTGCTAGTTGCCACGACCATGTTCGCCATGTCGCCGGCGGTCGACAACCCTCCGCCTAGCCCGGGAGACACGCTCACCCCGCGAAAGGGTGGGGGAAGCTGCGAGCTGGCTCCAGCGGCCAAGGGGCCCGAGTTGAGGCTCATCTCGCCCAGATCCGACGTCAACATTGAGGAGAAGGTGGAGGCACGTAGATCGGCAGCGGCGGGCCGGCGGCGGTTGGGCGGGAGGTGGGAGCAACTAAAAACTCCTTATGGGCTGCCAAGCCGTTTTTGGCAGCCCTAAAAATTTAAGTTCGGTTCGACCCCTTTACGGGGTAACTGATCGATCTGCGCTGTTTTCTGAACTAAACCCGTAAAAAGGCGGTTATTTTACAGTTTTCGGGTGTTTACGATAAGTGTTAGAGATGCTCTAAACTACTCTGCAGTACTCTACTTGTTAAGAAAAAGTACTCCTTCCTACGTGATCCACCTATGTATCTCTGATCTTCTCAGGGAATGGACGAGAAGATCACAAGAAAAGTGTTAGTAACTTGCGTGTTAATGCAGGATGATACCTGGCAATCCAGCAGCATGTTAATGCGGAGCCAATGTATTCACAGACTTACTACTGTTTCAAATCCAGCAGCATGTTAATGCGGGGCCGGCCGCCGCGATCTTCTGCTGGGTGGGGGCTTGGCATTAACACCCAAGTTACTAACAGTAGTCGGCCGTCATCGGCCGTCGTGCTCCTGCTCGCCGAGCGTGTCGCCGGCCACCGTGCTCTGCTCGCCGAGCGCGTCGCCGGGCTGCCAGGTTCCTGCTTGCTGAGGGCGTCGCCGGCCACCACGCCAGGCTGCCAGGCTCCTGCTCGCCGAGGGCGTCGCCGGATGCTGTGCTCCTGCTCGCCAACTATCTAGAAAGAAAGCAGTAGCAGTTCTTCTCCTCTGCAAAGAAAGCAAAACTGTGAGAAGCTATGGTTCTACCAGATCTCAATTGTACTCCTCCTGAAGAAATGGGAACATACCTGAAGGCAATGAAGATGAAGGTATTCCCAATAAAATCCCACTTGTGTTTGACACTTGCACAAACTAGCATAGCTACTGTTGTCAAATAAAAATTCATGCATGATGGTTTACAGTACCATGCATAGCTACTGTTTTTGGATGTATGACCAAATAATGAATCTATAGACTACATATAAGGGACAATCCGCACTTAATTACAGAGAGGAGACAGAAAATCATGAAAACTAGGCCAAGAAGTGGATGTTTCTAACAAAAGAAAAGGAAGATGTGGCAGAAAGCCTATGGATGATATCCTATCCCTCATCCCGACAGTTGACTTAAACAGGAGGTCTACTGTGCGTTCACTTGCTATGGCGCTAGGTATAAGCCCTACTACACTCTACAAGAAATTCAAGATAGGCAAAATAAGAAGGCATTCCAGCAGTTTGAAGCCAGCGCTGACCGAGAATAATAAGAGAGACAGGGTTGATTTCTGCATCTCCATGTTAGATGAGACAACAATAGCAGATGCAGACCCTAGTTTCAAAACTACGCGCAATATTGTACATATAGATGAGAAATGGTTCAATATGACAAAAAAGAAAAGGGACTATTACCTGCTTCCCGAGGAAGAAGACCCAGAGAGAACTATTCAAAACAAGAACTCTATTGGAAAGGTCATGTTTCTCACAGCTATAGCAAGGCCAAGGTTTGATGCGGATGGGAATGTCACATTTTCAGGTAAAATTGGGATATGGCCATTTGTCCAAGTAGCCCCAGCCGTGTAGGGTGTCAAAGTGCGATCCCACCTAAATCTCACCTCTAGTTCATTTTGAGATTTCGTGGGATCTAGGTGGGATCCCACTTGACACCCTACAGCCGTGAAAAATAGTAAGAATAGGGATAAAGGGACATTAGAAACCAAAAACATCATAGTGACCAGACATGTCATGAGGGAATACATTACACGGAAGGTTGTGCCAGCAATAAAAGAATTCTGGCCCGCGGATGATGATGGTCAAACAAATTTTTATTCAACAAGATAACGCGAGGACGCACATTCAACCAAATGTTCCTGAATTCATTGAGGTTGTGGCCGAAACAGGCCTAGACATTAAGCTAATGAATCAGCCTCCAAATTCTACAGATATGAACACACTCGACCTTGGGTTCTTCAGATCGCTACAGTCACTTACAGATTGCCGAGCTCCAAAAACTCTAGCAGATCTAATCAAAGGTGTCCATGAAGAGTTCGTCGGATACGACACTACAATTCTGAACAGGGTATTTATAACATTGCAGACCATCATGGTAAAAGTGATGAACACTGGAGGAGGAAATCAGTACAAGACTCCTCGTATGAAGAAAAAAAGGCTAGGATTGCTACCGTCTCGGATCTCAGTTCCTCAGGCAATTTATGCAAAGTCCCTAGAGATGCTAGGACTAGGTGTCGATTGAGATGATTCTATAAGTTGCTACAGGTTGCTATGTATATTGTGTTTATCCAAAATATGTGTATGTTGGAAAGAACCAAAACATGTGTATGTTGCTACAGATGTACTACTGTGGGAGTGGTCATGACAGATATTATTCTCATTTTGAACTACAAAACCAAGCTAGAACAAGTGTCTAGGTCCTCATCGCAGCAACAAAAACTTCTAAACAGGGGTTGTATTATGGGCAGGCACTAACTGAAATAATTTACAACAATGACAGTATTATCTTGTACTCCATGGAAGTTTCATCTCAATATGCATATCAATCTGTGTAAAAGTAACTAATCATGGAAGTTTCTTTAAATAAACCAGAAGTTTACTCATAAATAGAACTGAAGTAAATCATGTTCTCTGAATCAAGTTCCTTAAATAAGCAAGGGTGAAACAAGTAATGGCATGAACAAAAATAAATTCTGCATAGGAAGATATCATGAGCTAAGTATACTCGAAGTAGTGCAAGTATACAAATTTCAATTACAGCAAGGACATACTGTAAGTCCCTGCCAAAGACAGCACACACGACAGCAGATATGGTGCTCCCTGACCTGAATTGTAGTCCTCCCGAAGAAGGCAATGCACCTCCGGGAGAAGACAATGGAAACAATGATCAAGATGCAGATGCAGGTATACTCCCAGCAGCAGTTTATCCTGAAATTTACGATGGACTTTATCAAACAACACACTAGGAGTGGGTAATATTGCTGCAAATTATGAAACAACACTGAATCGACGCACACATTTAACATTTAGCCAGTCTATAAACCAGTACAACAACAATAATGCACAGGAAATATAAAAGGGCAAACAGGAAATATAGTGTGCACTGCTACATGGAGATGCTAGAGCCAAATGTACCATGAGAGAAGTAGTTATTCAGAAGGGAAAACAACAAAGGAATCAGCACAACAAAGGAATTCTGAAAAAATCAAGCCACTTATTCAAATAGAAATTCATCCATAATCCTATATAACTAAGAAGATCACCCCCACTAAGTTTATTTCTCTTGACATGCAAGCTATCCACCTCATCAGTCTTCCACGTCATATCTAAGTTACTTTGCAGCCCAGCAGCTATGCCACATCATCACTTTTTTCATTACCTGGTAAGTTTAGTTTATAGCAGTAATAATCATCGGCTCATGCCGACAATATCTAAGAACATTGTTCCTTTGCTCTTTCCGCCTCTCTATTCATCTACCGGCAATAATTGCAAGTCATCCCATCCATTCCACTCACTCTCCCTCTTCACCTTCTCCCTTCTCATCTTCTCCACCAAGAAAATACACGAATAACTGATGTTGCTCTCCCTTTTAATCAGTTGAGCACTAGAGCTGCTCCATTCCCGACATCTCCACAACTTCGTGTCAGCGCCCTGCTCAAGGGTCACAAGGTTTCGCCAGCCTGAGCTTGATGGAAGGAATTGGAAGTACTTGCTGTCGACGACCATGGCCTTCCCCCGTCGCGTTGATTCTTCCGCCACCGCCACTGCACCGCGCGTGGATATCTTTCATCTCGATGGCGAGCCGATTGGACATGGTGGCCGGGTAGGACCCCACGCCGGCGTGCTGCAGGTTTCCCGGTATAATTCATGCTACTTGCGCCAGTAGGTGATGCTCGTGGTGAGCAAAACCGACCGCTCCAGCGGAACCGCAAAATCAAGAGGTCAGCTAAGCGCTGCATTCTCTGCAGTCTGCACAGACTGACATCTGAAGTACTCCAGGTGAGGCGGCTTTGACATGCATGTGCAGCTGACGTAACCATCTACAAGGATTTGAGCTTCCTCGCCTCTTTGCTCTCCCGCATCACGCACGACATCGTCTTTTCCTCATCGGCTGTCAGGTTGGGGGCTCGCAGCTTTGTATCCTCACCAACTGCCATTATGAGCAGTTTTATTCTCTTATATCTTGCAGCATATCTATCTATGATGAACCTGCGAGTTGACTTGGATCTGCATACATGCTTATCGATTTTCTTCTCTTCACATGAAGTCGTTGCGACCATGTAAGTTTCTGCCTCGTGCTCTTCTAGCCCTTTCGGTGTGGTTGATACTTCTTGCCAAGATTTGATTACAAATTAGCCGATTGGTGTTCAGAGTTTGCACAATGTATATGTTATTCTACAGATTGTGGAACATAGGAAATTCACATCTCTTGAAATCTTTCATTTATTCTCTTGATTGTGGTTTAAGATATATATGACAGACTACTAAGACTAACATGAGGAGGTGGAAAGACATTCACTGATCACTGTAGTTCAATCATGTGAGCTTCTGTTTTTCCTTAGTAGAGGGTACTCAATCCTTTATTTAGGTCATGGTTTTTAAGGCGTTAAGGCATCTTAAAGCGATCTGGGGGCGCTTTGACGCCTAGGCGTCTAAAGCGGTCGTTTTTGCAAAGCGGAGGGTGGGCGCCTTGACACCTAAGCGTCGCCTAGGCGTCCTAAAGCGGACGCCTTAAAAACCAAGATTCAGGTATTAATCTGCTACATCCTATTCGCCCTTCATTGCATACGCCGTACTATTTCTTAATTAGGAACAAAAACCATCAATATAGACTTGGAGTTGAAGCTTCTGATGAGTAGTTAGACACTTCGACCATCGAATGTCTCCAATATAAATGATTTAGGAGACCGATGCACATAATTTTGCTTGGATGATCTCCTCTCAGAAACCATGGAGTTGTTACAAGGTTTGAGCCAAGATCAAGTTTGCCGTTTTCTTCACCTCTCATCACTAATTTAGATCAAGATAGCCTCTCTGCAGGTTGCAATTTTCTTACCTCTTCTACACAACATGCAAACAAGGAATGCAGGTGGAGATACTAAACTGAAAATTATCACTTCTTATACTCTATGTTGAATAGTCAAATCAGACTAAGCAAAATTTTGATTCGTTGATGATTATACTGCTATTATTTGCCATCTATTTCCAGAACTTTTTTTGGTTGCTAAGAGATATATTTCTCTGGTCAGTGTCCAAGAAGTTATTTCATGATTTGATTATTTATGGCTCAACTATGAACTGCACGGTGTCTTAGCCACGATGGTAATGTTCATGTCAGTACATTACTACCCTACTAACAATTAAATCAAGTTAACATGAATGTCCCCTTTTTGTATTTAGAAAGGACAGAAAATATACTACAATGCTTTACGTATTTAATTGGGCACTCGATAGGGTTTGTGCTCAAACTATTATCCCCCCACATTTTGCTGACAATGTTCTTACTGACCACATGTCAGTGTGTGTCTTGATCTGTCAAACCAGGTCCTTCCTTACCTGATTCATGGTGTCCCGGATTACTCTCTCACTTTGAATGTCTGTCAGTGTAAACATTTTGTTGGTTGCAAAAGAATAACATCTTTATATTAGTGTTTCAGCTTTACATATGAAACCCATAATTTCATTTATTTGGAAGAATATTTCATTGACCGATTCTATCTTGCTGTTGAAGTGATAGGATCTGTGATCCTACCAGGCTAGTTACGTAGATTGTAGGGGTGGAAGTGTGCTGGACGAGGGGGAGGAAGGCGGCGCTGGCGGCTGGCCGCCGTCGCGAGGTTGGAGGAAGGCGGCGCAAGGGAAGGAGCGGCGGCTAGGGCAGGGAAGACTGACTCCTCAAGGAGTCGGCAATAACGATCTGTACGATCTGTTTATTGCTTCCTTCTCATGTACGTTTACAACAGTATAATAAGCTAACGAAAAGGATAAATGGGTTAAGCCCCTAATTTAGGCCCACTAATGGGCTTCCTCCTGCTATAGGCCAAACCGGTCATAACATCTCTCTCCGCCTTCTCAAACAGCTCGTCCTCGACGAGCTAGATAGCTAGAAACTGCTGGCGGAACTCAGCCCGGAACGGCGTCGGCCTTGGAGACGGCCGCGTCAGCCAGCCCAGCTGCGAAGACATCAGCCGCAACGTCGTCTACGGTCTCCAAGTAGAACAGGCGTGGACAAACGTTGCCCGGTACATAGAACTCGTCGCAGTTGAAGCATATCCCTTTACGACGGCGCTCGGGCTGTTCGGTCGTGGTCAGCCGACGGAAAGGCCGCATCGCGGCTGGATCGGAGTGCCCCGCATGAGTCACGGCCGTGAGCGCCTGGCCTGGTGGTGTCGGTGGAGGGCGGGCGGCCAGCCGAACGTCGCTGGCCGGGAAGGCCTGCTGCATGGCCCGCGCGCGCTGCTCGAAGGCGCGGGCGTAGTACATGGCCGACTACAGGTCCTGGGGATCCCGCAGCTCCACGTCGACACGAATGTGGTCTGGCAGTCCGCCAATGAAGAGCTCGGCGCGCTGGCGAGCCGTCACGCCAGGCGCATGGCATGCCAATGTCTGGAAGCGGTCGGCGAAGTCCTGGACCAAGGAGGTGAAGGGAAGGCGGCCGAGCTCGGCCAGCCGGCTCCCGCGTATCGGGGGCCCGAACTGGAGGAGGCAAAGGTCGCAGAAACGCTCCCACGGAGGCATCCCGCCCTCGTCCTGCTCGAGGGCGTAGTACCACGTCTGGGCGGCGCCGCGGAGGTGGTAGGAGGCAATCCACGTGCAGTCGGATGCCAGTGTCCGCTGCCCCCTGAAAAACTGGTCGCACTGGTTGAGCCAGTTCAGGGGGTCGACGGTGTCGTCGTAGGTGGCGAACTCCAGCTTGGTGAAGCGGGGCGGCTGCTGGCCGTGCGGGGCGACGGCGACGGCTCCCTCGTGACGACTCATCGCAGCGGGGAGCGAGTAGTTGGGCACCATGGGTCCCCCCTGGAACTGGTGGCCGCCAGCGCCGGTGTAGGGGTCGGCGTACCCGGTGAAACCCCCGAAGGTCGTGGCCGAGGGCGACGCGGCCGGATGGAGAACGGTCGGCTGGGCGGGCGCGGTCGTATAGACTGGCGCGGTGAGCCAGGTCGGGAATTGGGACGGCGAGGGCGGGAACCTGATCTGAGTGATCGGGACCCCCTGGTGGGAGGCGGCGGTCGACGGCGAGGGCGCGAGGGCCGCGGGCGGCGGCGGTGGTGGCGGCTCGGTGGCCGCCTGGCTCAGCAGGGGCGGCGCGTAGGGGGCCTAGAGGTACGTCTAGAGGTTCGCGACCGCCAGGGAGAGATCGCAGATAGCCGTCGACATCTCCGCCGGAGAGAGGACGGGGGCCGGGTCGGTGACCGGCACCGAGTGACCAGCGGCGGGCGCGGCGGTGGTGCCCGGTGGTGCCGCCATGGAGATGGGCGGCGATCCTATGGTGGTGGCGACAGAGGCGGTGGTTTGGCCCGAATACATAGTCGATCCCGAGCAATCTGATACCAAATTGATAGGATCTGTGATCCTACCAGGCTGGTTACATAGATTGTAGGGGTGGAAGTGTGCTGGACGAGGGAGAGGAAGGCGGCGTCGGCGGCTGGCCACCGTCGCGAGGTTGGAGGAAGGCGGCGCAAGGGAAGGAGCGGCGGCTAGGGCAGGAAAGACCGACTTCTCAAGGAGTCGGCAGTAACGATCTGTACGATCTGTTTATTGCTTCCTTCTCACGTACATTTACAACAGTATAAATAAGCTAATGAAAAGGATAAATGGGTTAAGCCCCTAATTTAGGCCCACTAATGGGCTTCCTCCTGCTATAGGCCAACCCGGTCATAACATGAAGTACCATACTTTTCGGTCCAGTTGAACATTTCTCTAATATAATTGATACATGGCTTGCTCCTTTCCCTTGCTTTCACTATTACTCTTCATTTCAATGCTTTCATTCAATTGAACCAAGTTTTTAACATATTTCATACATATATATATGTTTGTTTTCTAAACTTCCACAGCAACGTGCGGGATATCACCTAGTTACGTATGGTAATTTTGTGTACCAGCAGTACATGAAGATGCGATCAGGATATTTGCAACTAAATTTCCAGCAAAGTAATTTAGGACGCAGCCTGTTACTCCTAGTCCTAGTACTCCTACAATCAGTTTATATGCATACTCCTCCTATCAATGGAGACACTGCCCATCTTATTAATCCTACAATCAAATCACACTCCTCGCACGGTCTGCACAGACATTCTCTATTTGAACACATTATAGCATTACCAATTCAGGCAAAATGAAGGGTTATTTTTTACTGCACAGAAATTGTTACTCCATCACAAGTTCACAACCATCCTTCTAGCTCAATAATAAAAGAAAACAAAATTGCAGCTCAGTAGCATGCTTCTATCTAAGGTTGGCACCACTTCATTTCCAGATTAAATAGCACAAAATTCACCAATAAGTTGAGACAACACGGGATGAATCCCACAAGAATTGCCTTTGCATAGAACAACACACATGGAGATGCTAGAGCCAAATGTACCATGAGAGAAGTAGTTATTCAGAAGGGAAGACAGATAGGGCACCACTGGTTACCAGGAAGCTTCGGTAGATGAAAGTCCTTGGCTCCCACGAAAATGCCCTCTGTTCACTGCGCACACTGTTTGCCCATTCGCAACCCCTAGCTGCTCCCAACTGCAAACAACAGGAAATCTGCCTGGATTAGCAACTTGACGAATCAAAGCAAATCTGGGCAAGTACCATGTGATTTGTGAACCTTGGATCGCACTCATGCACTCACCTCAGGTCATGGCATCTGCTGGTGCGCGCCTGGTGGGAGGAGCCACCGGATCCGGCACCCTAACCGCTGCCAGACGTGGTGATGCAGGATGGACCTGTTGGATAATTAGACACAATTTTCGTGATTAATTCCAGAATATTAAATATAACAATATCAGCTACTCGCACATGTAACTCGAACATACTAGATGTACTTAACAACAAGATGAACGGAAACAGGCAGCAGCTAATCATGTACTCGCAGAACATGATTAATAACCAGACAGAAGCACGTCGCACGTATCGTTCGATTGCAGTAATCGCAGCAGTAGCCTTGGGGAAGATTGGTCGAAGCAGACGGCGGCGAAGACGACGATAGGCAACACCGCCCGACTTCGATGGAAGACGAGCCGTGATGCAGAACTTGAGCAGTCGCGCAGGGCGCTTCCCAAAAACCTTATTCGCCCTCTCCCGTACAGGATCTCAAAGGCGAGTGGTTCCGGAGACCTGCTCTCCCGTCCGCCGGTACACGCCGGCAAGCGGGATGGAGTAGACTACGGTGGCGGCGCAAGCAGAGAGGTTGGCAAACCCTAGATTGGTTTTCGGTGTGTTCGTGGTGGAAGCCGCACTGGAGTTTATATACAGCGGCTCGGAAGTCCCGCATAGGACACGTCGTGGACCAAGCCCACGTTGCGCACGTTCGGGTCGGTTACAGATAGCCACGATCCGGGAGCGATCCGGGAGCGGGCGGGCGGGCGGGCGGGCGTGCGTGCGAGCGGCGGCGTCGTCGGAGGAGGAGCGCGCGTGTAGTTCTCCTCTTCTCACTCACTTTACTAAGTGGTGAACCACTCCACCTTATAAGGTGGTGTAACTCTCCTCCAACTTTTCATGTGGGACTAAACTTTAGCTCCCACTCCACTCATATGTGAGCTGCCACCAAATTGGGCCAAATCACACATGGGCTTCCACACACATGGGCTTTGAGATTTAGGAAAAATCTGAAATCTATATGGGCTTATTTATTTAGCCCATTATTTCTAACAATCCCCCACCAGATCTCAAATGCCCATTTGAAGATTTGCCAATTCTCGCTACTTGTTTATATACCAGTGTTTCAGCAGAGACTGTTAAGTTGAACTTCCGCCTAGAACCTTGAGCTACGTCTATCAGCAACTTGAATAATGGACGAACCTTGAATTGCAAGTTTGGTGCTTTTAGATTTCACACAAAGTCATAACTAGTACCTGGCTGCCAGTAGCCTACCCCGCGGGTGTAGCATATGCGTCATACTACTTGGTCTCTTCATGAGTTGATGGGTTCGTAGCATGGAAAACAAAAAATTTCTAACCCAAGAACGAACAGAACCTAGATCTAATCTAGATAAAAGCCAAGATCTAATCTATTAGACATGAGCAACGAGATAGATGAGAACTAACCCTCGTAGATCCGAAAGCGTTAACGAGATTAGATCTCGTGGTTGATGTAGTCGATCACTTGCCGATCTCAAGATCGTGTGGAAGATCCTTCCGGCGTCACGTTCCAGCAGCGCTTCCGCCCTCGGTCAAGTAGACGATCCTTCCGGCGTCACGTTCCAGCAGCGCTTCCGCCCTTGGTCAAGTAGACGATCCTTCCGGCGCCGCAATTCGGCAGCGCTTCCGCAATCGGTCACACGTGCGGAGTCGAAGCAGACCTTCCTCTCCCCGTTCCAGCGAGCAGCGGAGGTAGTAGATCTTCTCCACGGAATCCCAGCAGCACGACGGCATGGTGGTGGTGGTGGAGTAGAGAATTCTGCAGGGCTTCGCCTATGCCTGTGCAGAATATGGTGGAGGAGAGAGGCGGCAGAGATTGGACGTTATGAGAGCGTGTGAGGAGGGGGCGCCCCTGACCCTCTATTTAAAGAGGGGAGGGCGCGCCAGGGAAGGGGAGTCCTTGTAGGACTCCCCTCCTATGGGGCCGGCGGGTTGGGGAGGTGGGGAGGAATCCTCCTCCCCCACGACTCCTTATCCTGACCCAACAGGACTCCTTGATCCCTATCTTGATTTTTAAGTAAACTCCAAGATATCTTCTAGAACCTTCCGGAACATTCCGAAACCTTCTAGAATCCTCATACAAACACTCCGGAACATTTCCTATCTCATAAAATGATCTCCTATATATGAATCTTATTCTCCGGACCATTCCGGATCTCCCCGTGATGTCCCGGATCCATTCCGAGACTCCGAACAACATTCGGTCTCCAACGCACATTCCATATCTACTTAAAACAACTTCGAACCTTAAGTGTGTCACCCTACGGTTCGTGAATATGTAGACATGATAGAGACACATCTCCTATCAATAACCATCAGCGGGACCTGGAGATCCATAATGGCTCCCACATACTCAACGATGACTTTCAGATCGATTGAACCACTTACATACGAAACTAATTCCCTTTGTCTCGCGATACTATACTTATCCGAGGTTTGATTGTCGGTATCTCCATACCTAGTTCTACCTCGTTACTGATAAGTACTCTTTACTCGTTCCGTGATATGTCATCCCTTGTGACCTAGTCACATGCTTGCAAGCTAACTAGATGACATTCCACCGAGAGGGCCCAGAGCATATCTATCCGTCATATGGATGGACAAATCCCAATCTTGGTTCATGCGCTTCAACACATACTTTCAGAATACCCAATGACACTTTTATAACCACCCAGTTACGAAGCGGCGTTTGATGTCATCAAAGTATTCATCCGGTGATGGTGATTAACATAACCTCATGGTCGAAGGAATAGGTTACTATGTGACTGAAAGCTTACAGCAATACGGACTTAATGACTTGATCTTATGCTACGCTTACTATGGGTGTGTGTCCATCACATCATTCTCCTAATGATATGACCTTGTTATTAATCACATCCTAATGTCCATGATCAGGAAACCATGATCATCAATTAATCAACAAGCTAGTTCAACAAGAGGCTTACTAGGGACTCTTATATGTTTACAAAACACACATGTATCAGTGTTTCCTAATAATACAATTATAGCATGGGATGTAAACATTCATCATAAACACAAAGATATAATAATAATCACTTTTATTATTGCCTCTTGGGCATATCTCCAACAGTCTCCCACTTGCACTAGAGTCAATAATCTAGATTACATGGTAATATACCGAACACCCATGGCGTTTTGGTGTTTGTCATGCTTTGCCCTAGAGAGAGGTTTAGTCAACGGATCTGCCACATTCAGATCAGTGTGTACTTTGCAAATCTTTATGTCACCATCTCGGACATACTCGCGAATAGCGTGGAAACGTAGCTTGATGTGCTTCAGCTTGCTATGTGACCTTGGCTCCTGCGCATTAGCTATGGCACCTGTGTTGTCACAGTAGATGGCCATCGGGTCCAACGTACTGGGAACCACACCGAGTTCAGTAATGAATTCCTTCATCCAAACGGCTTCTTGTGCAGCCTCCGAAGCAGCTATGTATTCCGATTCAGTTGAAGATGTCGCCACAACGCTTTGCTTCGCACTCCTCCAGCACCATTCAAAATAAATACGTATCCCGACTGTGACTTCGAGTCATCCGGATCGGTGTTCCAACTAGCATCGGTGTAACCGTTTACAACAAGCTGTTCATCACCTCCATAAGAAAGAACCATATCCTTAGTCCTATTTAGGTACTTTAGGATATTTTTGACCGCTGTCTAGTGTTCCACTCCAGGATCACTTAGATATCTGCTAGTCAAACTAACAGCATGTGCTATATCCGGTCTTGTACACAGCATGGCATACATGATAGAACCTATGGCCGAGGCATAGGGAATTTTATTCATTTTCTCTCTATCTTCTGCCGTAGCTGGACTTTGAGTTTTACTCAAGGTCTTACCTGACAACATGGGCACGAACCATTTCTTGCTATCTTCCATTCTAAACTTCTTTAGAACTTTGTCCAAGTATGTACTTTGTGAAAGCCCTATTAGGCGTCTTGATCTATCTCTATAAATCTTGATGCCTAAAATGTATGCCGCTTCGCCAAGATCCTTCATTGAAAAACTATTATTCAAATAGGTTTTGACGCTATTAAGAAGTTCTATATCATTCCCAATCAACAATATGTCATCTACATACAGTACTAGGAATGCTACAGAGCTCCCACTCACTTTCTTGTAAATACAAGCTTCTCCATAAGTTTGTATAAATCCAAAGTTTTTGATTACTTTATCAAAACGTTGATTCCAACTACGGGATGCTTGCTTCAGTCCATAAATGGAGCGCTGAAGTTTGCATACCTTGTTAGCATCTTTAGGATCGACAAAACCCTTGGGTTGTACCATATACAACTCTTCCTCAATGTCACCATTAAGGAACGCCGTTTTGACATCCATCTGCCAAATCTCATAATCGAAATGTGCAGCAATTGCTAACAAAATCCTCACAGACTTTAGCTTCGCTACTGGTGAGAATGTCTCATCATAGTCAACTCCTTGAATTTTTCGGAACCCTTTCGCGACAAGTCGAGCTTTATAGACGGTAACATTACCATCAGCATCTGTTTTTCTCTTGAAAATCCATTTGTTCTCGACAGCCTTACGGCCATCCGGCAAGTCCACCAAAGTCCACACTTGGTTTTCGTACATGGATCCCATTTCGGATTTCATGGCTTCTAGCCATTTGTCGGAATCTGGGCTCATCATAGCTTCTTCATACGTCGCAGGGTCATCATCGTTGTCCACCAACATGACGTTCAAGGCAGAGTCATACCAATCAGGAGTGGTACGAATTCTCGTTGACCTGCGAGGTTCAGTAGTAACTTCGTTCGAAGTTTCATGATCATTATCATTAGCTTCCTCTTCAATTGGTGCAGGCGGCACCAAAACATCTTCCGGTGCAGCGCTACTCTCAAATCCGAGAGAAGGTTCAATAACCTCATCGAGTTCTACTTTCCTTCCAGTCACTTCTTTCGAGAGAAACTCCTTCTCAAGAAAGGATCCATTCTTTGCAACAAAAACTTTGCCTTCGGATCTATGATAGAAGGTATACCCAATCGTTTCTTTAGGGTATCCTATGAAGACGCATTTCTCCGCTTTGGGTTCTAGCTTATCAGGTTGTAACTTCTTTACGTATGCTTCGCAACCCCAAACTTTAAGGAACGACAACTTAGGTTTCTTACCAAACCACAATTCGTACGGTGTCGTTTCAACGGATTTAGATGGTGCCCTATTTAAAGTGAATGCGGCTGTCTCTAATGCATAGCCCCAAAATGATAACGGTAAATCTGTAAGAGACATCATAGACCGAACCATATCTAAGAGAGTTCGATTACGACGTTCGGATACACCATTATGCTGTGGTGTTCCCGGCGGTGTCAATTGTGAAAGTATTCCACATTTCTTTAAATGCATGCCAAACTCGTAACTTAGATATTCACCCCCGCGATCAGAACGCCGAAACTTAATCTTCTTGTTACGATGATTCTCCACTTCACTTTGAAATTCCTTAAACTTCTCGAAAGTTTTGGACTTATGTTTCATGAAGTAGACATACCCATATCTACTCAAGTCATCCGTGAAAATGAGAACATAACGATATCCACCACGCGATGCTACACTCATTGGACCGCATACATCGGTATGTATTATTTCCAATAAGTCTGTAGCTCGCTCCATTGTACCAGAGAATGGAGTCTTAGTCATTTTTCCCATTAGACATGCTTCGCATCTTTCAAGTGATTCAAAATCAAGTGATTCAAGAAGTCCATCTGAATGGAGTTTCTTCATACGCTTCATTCCAATGTGACCAAGACGACAGTGCATGTAGAATTATCATTCAATTTAATTCGTTTAGCATCTATGTTGTGAACATGTGTATCACTACTATCGAGATTCAGTAAGAATAAACCATTCATCTCAGGTGCATTACCATAAAAGATATTACTCATATAAATCGAACAACCTTTATTCTCAGACTTAAAAGAGTAACCGTCTCGCAATAAACAGGATCCAGATATAATGTTCATGCTTAACGCAGGCACCAAATAACAATTATTTAAATTTAAAACTAATCCCGAAGGTAGATGTAGAGGGAGCGTGCCGACGGCGATCACATCAACCTTGGAGCCATTTCCAACGCGCATCGTCACCTCGTCTCTTGCCAGTCTTCGTTTATTCCGCAGCTCCTGTTTCGAGTTACAAATATGAGCAACCGAACCAGTATCAAATACCCAGGCACTACTACGATTACTAGTAAGATACACATCTATAACACATATATCAAATATACCTTTCTTCTTGATGTTGCCGGTCTTCAGATCCGCCAGGTACTTGGGGCAGTTACGCTTCCAGTGACCAGCTCCCTTGCAGTAGAAGCACTCAGTTTCAGGTTTAGGACCAGCCTTAGGCTTCTTAGCAGGTGCGGCAGCTTTCTTGCCGTCCTTCTTGAAGTTGCCCTTGTTCTTAGGCTTGCCCCGTTTCTTGAAATTGGTGGTCTTATTGACCATCAACACTTGTTGCTCCTTCTTGATCTCCACTTCAGCAGTTTTCAGCATGGACGACAGTTCAGGCAACGTCTTGTTCATGCAGTGCATGTTGTAGTTCATCACAAAGTTCTTATAACTTGGTGGCAGTGATTGAAGGAGACGGTGAATCCCCAATTCATTAGGAATCGATATTCCCAACTCTTGGAGCTTCTTAGCGTACCCAGACATGGTGAGCACGTGCTCGCTAACGGAGCTTCCTTCTTCCATCTTACAGTTAAAGAATTTCTCGGAGGCCTCATAGCTCTCCATGGCCGTGCGAGTCTCAAAAATTAGCCTGAGCTCCTTAATGATCTCGAACGGGTCGTGGTGCTCAAAACGCTGTTGGAGCTCCGCTTCTAAACCGTACAGGATGGCACACTGAACTGTGGAGTAATGATTCTTCCGAGTGGCGAAAACATTCTTTTCGTCATCGGTGGCATTATCTGCAGGTGGGTCACCTAGCGGTGCATCGAGCACATAGGTCAACTGACCAGCCCTGAGGACGATCTTCAGTCCACGGAACCAGTCCGTGAAATTTCTTCCATTATTTTTAAGCTTTTCTTTCTCTAGGAACGCATTGAAATTGATGGAGGGGGTCGCCATAATCTACAGCAATTTGCAAGTAGTTTAGACTAAGTTTATGACAAATTGAGTTCAGATTTAATTATTAAACTAACTAGGTGAACTCCCACTCAAAACAACATCCCTCACATTGTCTTAGTGATTACACGAACCAAGTCCACTACACCAAATCCGATCTTCACGAGAGAAGATGTAGTTTCATCGGCGAACAATCTTCATGTTCATCATATCAATTATATGACTCATGCTCTACCTTTCGGTATTCCGTGTTTCGAGACCATGTCTGTACATGCTAGGCTCGTCAAGATAACCTTAGTTTCCGCATGTGCAAATCTGGCTTGCACCCGTTGTATGCACACGTAGAATCTATCACATCCGATCATCACGAGATGCTTCGAAACGACGAGTCTTAGCAACGGTGCCAACTAAGGGTGAACACTTTATTACTTGATATTTAGTTAGAGAGATCATCTTATAATGCTACCGTCGCGATCTAAGCAATACAAGATGCATAAAGGATTAACATCACAGGCAATTCATAATTAGTGTGATATGATATGGCCTTTTCTTCTTGCGCCTTTGATCTCCATCTCAAAGCACGAACATGATCTCCATCATCACCAGCATTGCGTCAAGGTCAGTGGCGCCGCTTCATGGTTGTCCATCATCACCAGCAACTATTACAACTACTTGGAATAAAGCTATTACAAGATGAATAGACTCGCATGTCTTAACAGAATTAAAGACAACCATTAGGCTCCTGCCGGTTGCCATATTACAACAAGGATCATTGCATACATCAAATACAATCACAATCACATGTTGGCCATATCACATCACAAAACCCCTGCAAAAACAAGTTAGACGCCTCTAATTTTCTTTGCATGTTTTACGTGGTTTGGGGCTTTCGCATAAGACCGATCTTACCTACGAACAAGGACCACAACGTTGATACAAGTGTTGTCAAGATGCTCATTGTAAATTGAATCTTAACTATGGTGGGAGAGACAGACACCCGCAAAGCCACTTGTGCAAAGCAAGTTGCACGTCAAGCGTGGAGCAAGTCTCATGTGCGATGACATGTAATGTTAGCCCGAGCCGCTTCATCCCACCATGCCGCAAGATGCAAAGTACACGCTAAGACACCGACAACAAAAGCATCAACGCCCACAAAAACATTGTGTTCTACTCGTGCAACAGATCTACGCATAGATACGGCTCTGATACCACTGATGGGTTCGTAGCATGGAAAACAAACAATTTCTACCGCAAGAACGAACAGAACCTAGATCTAATCTAGATAAAAGCCAAGATCTAATCTATTAGACATGAGCAACGAGATAGATGAGAACTAACCCTCGTAGATCCGAAAGCGTTAACGAGATTAGATCTCGTGGTTGATGTAGTCGATCACTTGCCGATCTCAAGATCGTGTGGAAGATCCTTCCGGCGTCACGTTCCAGCAGCGCTTCCGCCCTCGGTCAAGTAGACGATCCTTCCGGCGTCACGTTCCAGCAGCGCTTCCGCCCTTGGTCAAGTAGACGATCCTTCCGGCGTCGCAATTCGGCAGCGCTTCCGCAATCGGTCACACGTGCGGAGTCGAAGCAGACCTTCCTCTCCCCGTTCCAGCGAGCAGCGGAGGTAGTAGATCTTCTCCACGGAATCCCAGCAGCACGACGGCATGGTGGTGGTGGTGGAGTAGAGAATTCTGCAGGGCTTCGCCTATGCCTGTGCAGAATATGGTGGAGGAGAGAGGCGGCAGAGATTGGACGTTATGAGAGCGTGTGAGGAGGGGGCGCCCCTGACCCTCTATTTAAAGAGGGGAGGGCGCGCCAGGGAAGGGGAGTCCTTGTAGGACTCCCCTCCTATGGGGCCGGCGGGTTGGGGAGGTGGGGAGGAATCCTCCTCCCCCACGACTCCTTATCCTGACCCAACAGGACTCCTTGATCCCTATCTTGATTTTTAAGTAAACTCCAAGATATCTTCTAGAACCTTCCGGAACATTCCGAAACCTTCTAGAATCCTCATACAAACACTCCGGAACATTTCCTATCTCATAAAATGATCTCCTATATATGAATCTTATTCTCCGGACCATTCCGGATCTCCTCGTGATGTCCCGGATCCATTCCGAGACTCCGAACAACATTCGGTCTCCAACGCACATTCCATATCTACTTAAAACAACTTCGAACCTTAAGTGTGTCACCCTACGGTTCGTGAATATGTAGACATGATAGAGACACATCTCCTATCAATAACCATCAGCGGGACCTGGAGATCCATAATGGCTCCCACATACTCAACGATGACTTTCAGATCGATTGAACCACTTACATACGAAACTAATTCCCTTTGTCTCGCGATACTATACTTATCCGAGGTTTGATTGTCGGTATCTCCATACCTAGTTCTACCTCGTTACTAATAAGTACTCTTTACTCGTTCCGTGATATGTCATCCCTTGTGACCTAGTCACATGCTTGCAAGCTAACTAGATGACATTCCACCGAGAGGGCCCAGAGCATATCTATCCGTCATATGGATGGACAAATCCCAATCTTGGTTCATGCGCTTCAACACATACTTTCAGAATACCCAATGACACTTTTATAACCACCCAGTTACGAAGCGGCGTTTGATGTCATCAAAGTATTCATCCGGTGATGGTGATTAACATAACCTCATGGTCGAAGGAATAGGTTACTATGTGATTGAAAGCTTACAGCAATACGAACTTAATGACTTGATCTTATGCTACGCTTACTATGGGTGTGTGTCCATCACATCATTCTCCTAATGATATGACCTTGTTATTAATCACATCCTAATGTCCATGATCAGGAAACCATGATCATCAATTAATCAACAAGCTAGTTCAACAAGAGGCTTACTAGGGACTCTTATATGTTTACAAAACACACATGTATCAGTGTTTCCTAATAATACAATTATAGCATGGGATGTAAACATTCATCATAAACACAAAGATATAATAATAATCACTTTTATTATTGCCTCTTGGGCATATCTCCAACATGAGTTTACTAGAGATCACCCAAATCTCATAGATTGCGACGTTTAACAATCGGAACTCGTATAGGTGTGTTCTTTCAAGAATGCTCTATAGGACAGCATCTTTGCTAATCATAGCCAACAGAAACACATTAAGGCATGTTGCCAACCTACCTTACAGCTTTTGAGAGTTGTGCATCTTCACATAGAGAGGGTTGTCTAATACTCTCCTCCATCACGCCACTAGCTTGTTTTTCCTAGGTCCTAATTCACGGGATCTCCGATCAAAAAGGTTGGGTTACCACTACTGTGTAACATCCATGGGTCTCAAACCCATCTCTCTCGATGCACTTTCTATCACGTTTCGTGATAGTCCCTTTATAAAGGGATCTGCCAGGTTTTTGTCAGTTTGAAATTACGTAACAGTAATTACTCCGGAGTTTCTCAATTTCCTGACAGACTTCAAACGTCTCTTGACGTGTCTTGATGACTTCGCGTTATCCTTAGAATTGTTCACTTTGACAATAACAGTTTGATTATCACAATTCAAGAGGATGGCCGGTATAGGTTTCTCAAGCACTGACCAGTCCATCAAGAGTTCACGTAGCCATTCTGACTCTACAGTGGTTGTGTCTAAAGCAGCAAGTTCTGCTTCCATAGTCGACCTTGTCAATATGGTTTGTTTGCAAGATATCCATGATACCGCGCCACCTCCAAAGGTAAATACATACCCACTAGTGGCGTAGAGTTCATCTACATCCGAGATCCAGTTCGCATCACTATATCCTTCGAGCACCGCTGGATGCCCCGAATAGTGTATCCCATAACTCATTGTACCACATAGATAGCACATGACCCTTTCAAGTGCACACCAATGTTCAGTACCCGGGTTAGACATGAACCTACTCAACTTGCTCACGGCAAAAGAGATGTCAGGTCTTGTCGCGCTAGCTAAGTACATGAGTGAGCCAACGATTTGAGAGTATCTCAATTGTTCTTTCGGCTCTTTCTTGTTTTTACGTAATGTCACACTGGGATCATAAGGTGTTGGGGAAGACTTGCCATCAACGAAACCGAAACGGCTCAAGATCTTCTCAACATAGTGTGATTGCGTCAAAGTAATCCCACTCTCGTGCTTAATCAGCTTGATATTCAGAATAACATCAACTTCTCCCAGATCTTTCATATCAAAGCTCTTTGACAGAAAGGACTTAACTTCATTTATCACATTCATGTTTGTACCAAAGATAAGGATATCATCCACGTACAAACATAATATAACACCTTCGCCCCCACCATGGCGATAGTAGACGCACTTGTCAGCCTCATTAACGACAAAGCCAACAAAAGTTAATGTTCTGTCAAACTTCTCATGCCATTGCTTAGGTGCTTGGTTGAGGCCAAATAAAGATTTTAACAACTTGCACACCTTTCTCTCTTCACCTTTTACCACAAACCCATCAGGCTGATCCATAGATCTCCTCTTCCAACTCTCCATTGAGGAAAGCTGTCTTAACGTCCATTTGATGAACGATAAGACCATAAGAGGTAGCCAGGGATAGTAGTACTCGAATGGTGGTCAGTCTAGCAACATGTGAATAGGTGTCAAAGTAATCTTCACCTTCTCTCTGGGTGTAGCCTTTTGCTACAAGCCGAGCCTTGTACTTTTCAATAGTACCATCAGGCCTTAGCTTCTTCCTGAACACCCACTTGCAACCCACAGGCTTACAGCCATGGGGTCGTTCTGATAGTTCCCAAGTTCCATTAGAAAGAATCGAGTCCATCTCATTATGAACAGCTTATTTCCAATCATCTGCATCAGGAGATGCATATGCCTCTGCAATGGAAGTGGGAGTATCATCCACAAGGTACACAATAAAATCATCTCCAAAGGATTTTGCAACCCTCTGTCTCTTACTCCGTGTAGGAGCTTCATTGTCATCCTTCTCTAGGACTTCTTCCTCACGTGGTTGCTCAAAATTCTCACTAGATGCACTAGTTTCAGGAAGTATTTCAGAAGAAATTCTAGCAGTGCTATGCATATCTTTCATAGGAAACATATTCTCAAAGAATGTTGCATCACGAGATTTCATTATAGTATCAACATGCATATCAGGAACCTCAGATTTAACTACTAAAAATCTATAGCCTACACTCCGCGGAGCATATCCTAGAAAGATGCAATCCACTTTCTTTGGTCCAAGTTTGCGTTTCTTAGGAGCCGGTATGTTGACCTTAGCCAAACACCCCCAAGTGCGCAAGTAAGAAAGTGATGGTTTTCTCCCAGCCCACTCCTCATAAGGGGTTTTATCTTTATTCTTGTTAGGAACTCTATTTAGGACATGACACACTGTCAATAAGGCCTCCCCCCACCATGCCTTAGATAAACCAGCGGTGGCTAACATGGAATTCACCAAGTCAGTCAGCGTGCGGTTTTTCCTCTCGGCAACCCCGTTTGATTGAGGCGAGTAGGGAGGCGTCCTTTCATGAATAATGCCATGTTCCTCACAGAATTCATCGAAGATTTTGGGAAAATATTCACCACCACGATCCGACCTAAGACGTTTGATCTTTCTCTCTAGTTGATTTTCAACTTCGGCTTTATAAATTTTAAAGTAGTCTAAAGCTTCATCTTTTGTGCGCAACAAATAAACATAGCAGTATCTAGTCGCATCATCAATCAAAGTCATGAAATATCTCTTTTCACCTTTTGTCAACACACCATTCATCTCATAAAGATCAGAATGTATGAGCTCCAGAGGTGCCAAGTTTCTCTCCTCGGCTGCCTTGTGAGGCTTTTGAGATTGCTTTGATTGCACACAACTATGGCACTTGGAACCTTTGGCAATAGTGAAATTCGGAATTAAACTCATATTGGACAACTTGGACATCAAACCAAAATTAATGTGACATAAACGAGAATGCCAAACACTGTATCATCATTAACACCGCCACAAATATGGTTTACGGACTTATTACAAAAATCTGAAAGTGAAAAGCGGAACAACCCTCCGCACTCATATCCTTTACCAATAAATTGTCCATGTCTCGACACAATGACTTTATTAGACTCAAAAACAACCTTAAACCCATCTCTGCATAGAAGGGAGCCGCTAACGAGATTCTTGTTCCTGGAAGGGACATGCTGCACGTTCTTCAGCTGCACGATCTTTCCCGAAGTGAACTTTAGATCCACCGTGCCAACACCATGAACAGAAGCATGTGACCCATTCCCCATTAGGACGGATGAATCCTGAGCGACCTGATAAGAAGTGAACATAGAGATGTCAGCACACACATGAATATTAGCACCCGTATCAATCCACCAACATGGTGATTGAAAAACTGAAAGAATAGTAAATAGATTACCATACCCATCAGCATTGCTAGCAGTCACGACGTTGACAGTCTTCCCCTTTTTCCCTTTATGATCTGCATGTTCTGGGCAATCCTTGGAAAAGTGCCCGAGCTCTTCACAGGTAAAGCAACCTAGCTCGGCCTTGTTCGGCTTCTTCTTCTTCTTGAAGGTTGTAGTCTTTTCAGGCTTGTTGAAGGAGGGCTTATAGTTCCCTTTGTTCTTGCCGAAGGTCCTCTTCTGCACCATGTTGGCGCTAGACTGACCCTCGCCTCCTTTCTCAGCTGTGTCCTTAGCCCGAGCCTTCTCCTCAACATCAAGAGACGCTATCAGGTTTTCAACCGATATCTCTTGTCTCTTATGCTTGAGAGTTGTGGCGAAATTCCTCCATGAAGAAGGCAACTTTGCAATGATGCACCCAGCCACAAACTTGTCAGGTAAGTTACACGTAAGGATTTCAAGCTCCTTGGCAAAGCACTGTATCTCATGAGCTTGTTCGACTACAGAACGATTGTTAACCATCTTGTAATCATGAAAGTTCTCCATGATGTACAGTTCACTGCCAGCATCTGTTACACCAAACTTAGCGTTCAGTGCCTCCCAGAGCTCTTTGCCATCTTTGAAGTGCATGTACACATCAAACAGCTTGTTGTTAAGAACACTCAGAACGCATCCTACAGAGGCAAGATTGGTTTCCTTGGACTTAGCGTTCAGTCGCGGTGTGTTCGTGGTGGAAGCCGCACTGGAGTTTATATACAGCGGCTCGGAAGTCCCGCATAGGGCACGTCGTGGACCAAGCCCACGTTGCGCATGTTCGGGTCGGTTACAGATAGCCCACGATCCGGGAGCGACCCGAATAGGCTAACTGTTGACACGTCTGTCAAAACCGCACAAGTTTTCCCAAGCAGCAAAAATAAAGCTCGGCTCGGCGAGATTCTCGCAACCCGCAACCCGCGGCGCGCGCGCGTCGTGAAGAGCGGGCGGGCGGGCGGGCGTGCGAGCGGCGGCGTCGTCGGAGGAGGAGCGCGCGTGTAGTTCTCCTCTTCTCACTCACTTTACTAAGTGGTGAACCACTCCACCTTATAAGGTGGTGTAACTCTCCTCCAACTTTCCATGTGGGACTAAGCTTTAGCTCCCACTCCACTCATATGTGAGCTGCCACCAAATTGGGCCAAGTCACACCTAGGCTTCCACACACATGGGCTTTGAGATTTAGGGAAAATCTGAAATCTATATGGGCTTATTTATTTAGCCCATCTATTATATATTAAAAGTATATTACGGGCTAACCAGAAAATAGAGAAATAGCTAGAAAATCCCACAATAATCAGAAACATCTGGACGTCTATTGTTTAGAATAGTAAACCACAACCATCTGATCTCTCCAATAGAATTATAGACATTTAGTGCTAAATAAATTACCCACCTCTGCCATTATGTGCAAATACCTTTTCGTTTTCTTCTTCGTGTGAAAAGAACAAAAAACTGAATCTCCAAGCAATGATGTGGCATCAACTAGGCCTAGCAGATGGCGGCGCCGCCGAATTCCAGGTCAAGTGCATCGCTCCTCCCGTCTATGTATTACATAGAAGCGGCATCCCTTCTTCATGCCCTGTGTTCTGCATGGACCTTAACCATGTCCATACAGCCAGATCTATTCTGCGCTGAAATTAAGGCAGCGGCAACGACTAACCCATGCGAGGTAACACGAGTAGAAAGCTAGATCGATCTTAATCTGCATGCCGGAACATTCATTACTAGGTTCAATCACATAGGTTTGTGCACGACACGGAAGTCAAGAGATCAGAAGATAGGCAAGCGGCGATGGTTGTGTGAATCGGTAGGCTTGATGACAAAGTTTTTAAATTCACGTCAGCCAGCTAGGTGCCAAAGGAATTGTACTCCTTTTACCCCGAATTTAGTTGTCCCAGATTTGTCTAAATTAGTGTATAGATATAAATAAATTTGGACAAATCAAAATAAATTTAGACAAATCTGCGACATCAAATTTGGAAAAGAGAGAGTGCCAAGATCTTACGGGCTAAAATCCCATAAAAATTAGAAACATCTAGCCTTTGATTGTTAGTAGTCCTATAAAACTAACATGCATAGTCGTCCAATGCTCCTCTAAGTCTGAACGTATGGGATTTTTGGTGAAAAATCTTAACTGCTGAATAGCCGCAATACATCGATATATCCATCGTGTGCCCTCCCTTCGCCTCAGACGTTCTCCTTGCTTTCGATCACCTGCCATCGTCAAGGTGATGCTAGGTCAGGGCTGTTCCATGTTCTCTTGACGATATACTGGCAATGCGCTGCATGGGTGGCTCGCACAGCATCACATCACAAGTGGTCAACCGCCAGCGCCGATGACGCGCCCAGCGATTGCCATGAACCGGCTGCTTCCAATTATCGAATCCTCAAGTGCATGTATTTTACAATCTCTTATTATGGATATCTTACTCCATATGTGCTGTAACTATCTAGGTGAACGGCCAGCCCTATCGTGGTACATATATTTTGCAATCTTTTCTTCTTCTCTTACTCTACCAGTTGGAGCTAGCTAGGTGCAATTATTTGTTGCGATCCTATATCAACAGGACACTCTTACTTTCTTCTTGAGTTAATACTAGGATAACAAATTCCCGGTTTTTGTATGTAGGTACTCACTTATGCGAGAGCCAAGACTTCAATTATGTGAGATCTGACGCTAACCTTGAGCAAACCGTCGATCTTGATTCTCTTATACATTTACTGCAAAATCCAGCTTCTGGTCGATATCTCCTACATAAACGACGCATATACTGTCATGTACGTGGACAGCTGATTAAGTCTATGCATGGGAGGTCTGCAGCTCCATCCAGCGGTACGGTACAACCACCATGTTTAGAATATTCAGATTACTTTCAGTTCCAAGTATTCTACTCCCTCCGTTCCGAAATAAGTGACTTGAGTTTATTTAAATTCACATGTATCTATATACTAAAACATGGCTAGATATATCCGATTTTAGTAAATGCACGTCACTTATTTTAGGACGGATGGAGTACATTATTTGCATATAGATACACCATTGAACCGTGTTGCTGACTTCCTTAGCATCATACGCCAAAACAACAGTATTTCCCAAGGTCACAATTTTTAATAACTCGTCAGGTTGCAGATTCTCAACACGAGCTAGATTGATGAGAGTCCACTAGATTTTCGTGGTGATTCACCGTGCTAAAACTCTTTTTTCCTAGATCTGCTGAAACTTGTATGACTGTGGTACTTGAATCTTGAGGGTCAATTTAAAATCAAAACAGTTCGCGACAGATCAATCTACGTGAGAGGCAAGAGAATATAGACTTTTTTTGCATCCTAAGAAAATGCAAGAATTGGTAAAATCTATTTCAATCGTGCTGACCATGGTTTATGGGATAGTCTAGAACACCTATTATTGTCTCTATAAATCTTGCTAGCAAATGCTAAAGACAAATATGGTACCTTACAAAAAAAAGGTGCACACACTTCGTTTCTTTTGACTAAGGAAATATAATTCATGCTAATATATGAAACATACAGAGTATTTACACATTGTTGAAGATATGACAAAATATATATATTTAGTTTTACGTCATAAATAGCAACTGACTAATCCAAGATGTTGGCAATATGATTTCTATTGCTATTTAGAAGTATCAGTTTCCTGTCATGCATGCCTACGTTATTAGTCGGGTCATTTTCACTACTTGATCAAATTATTTTTTCCCCAAAGTCATACTTATCACTAAAAACGTATTTATCGGCATGATCACTATGGAAATTTACTCACTAAAAATATCTAGAACAACTATTTTTCCCGATTTATCAACTTAGGTGCAAATAAAATTAAAATATACTTCACTATCGTTACAATGATGAGTGCATTGACGAGCTAATGAACAAGGAGCCATAAAATAGGCTAGGTTAAAGAGTAATGATGATGTTACAATTTTTCTACAGTTTTTAATTCATATTTCACAACAATAAGTGGCACTAAATTTGTGTTGCGAAAATATTACTCCCTCGGTCCCAAAATAATTGATATTCCGGTCTTTGTATTTCGGTCTATTTTAGAATCGGTCTTTGTATTTCGGTCTATTCGGTTTCGGTTTCGGTCTTTTCGGGTTCGGTTTTCGGTTATCGGTTTTTCTGCCCACCCTTACTAAATAGGATGCCATTTATACTAAAAAAAATCAACCGCTTAAAAGAGGATGCCCTCGCATTTGCGAGGGCCACTATGCTAGTTATTTCTAACAGGACCTCCCCCTCCCAATCGGACCAACAACTGGCTAGTGGAGACCCCCAACTGATGGGTTCGTAGCATGGAAAACAAAAAAATTCTACCGCAACCAGATCTAATCTAGATAAAAGCCAAGATCTAATCTATTAGACATGTGCAACGAGATAGATCCGTACTAACCCTTGTAGATCCGAAAGCGTTACGAGATTAGATCTCGTGGTTGATGTAGTCGATCACTTGCCGATCTCAAGATCGAGTGGACGATCCTTCCGGCGCCGCGTTCCGGCAGCGCTTCCGCAGTCGGTCACACGTGCGGAGTCGAAGCAGACATTCCTCTCCTCGTTCCAGCGAGCAGCGGAGGTAGTAGATCTTCTCCACGGAATCCCAGCAGCACGACGGTGTGGTGGTGGTGGTGGAGTAGAGAATTCTGCAGGGCTTCGCCTAAGCCTGAGCAGAAGAGAGAAAGAGGAGAGAGGCGGCTAGGGTTTGGAGTGGTGGAGGGGGCCAGGGGGTGGCGCCTCCACCCCTCTATTTAAAGGACGGAGGGCGCCTTGGGAGGGGGAGTCCTAGTAGGACTCCCCTCCCTCCTTGGCCGGCGAATTGGAGGTGGGGGGAGGAGCCCTCCTCCCCCACGAATCCGTATCTTGACCCACCAGGACTCCTTGATCCCTATCTTGGTTTTCAAGCAAACTCCAAGAATTCTTCCAGAACCTTCCGGAACATTCTGAAACCTTCTAGAATCCTCATACAAACACTCCGGAACATTTCCTAACTCATAAAATGATCTCCTATATATGAATCTTATTCTCCGGACCATTCCGGATCTCCTCGTGATGTCCCGAATCCAATCCGAGACTCCGAACAACATTCGGTCTCCAACGCACATTCCATATCTACTTAAAACAACTTCGAACCTTAAGTGTGCCACCCTACGGTTCGTGAATATGTAGACATGACAGAGACACATCTCCTATAAATAACCATCAGCGGGACCTGGAGGTCCATAATGGCTCCCACATACTCAACGATGACTTTGCGATCGATTGAACCATTTACATACGAAACTAATTCCCTTTGTCTCGCGATACTATACTTATCCGAGGTTTGATCGTCGGTATCTCCATACCTAGTTCTACCTCGTTACTGATAAGTACTCTTTACTCGTTCCGTGATATGTCATCTCTTGTGACCCAGTCACATGCTTGCAAGCTAACTAGATGACATTCCACCGAGAGGGCCCAGAGCATATCTATCCATCATATGGATGGACAAATCCCAATCTTGGTTCATGCGCTTCAACACATACTTTCAGAATACCCAATGACACTTTTATAACCACCCAGTTACAAAGCGGCATTTGATGTCATCAAAGTATCCATCCGGTGATGGTGATTAACATAACCTCATGGTCGAAGGAATAGGTTACTATGTATTTGAAAGCTTACAGCAATACGAACTTAATGACTTGATCTTATGCTACGCTTACTATGGGTGTGTGTCCATCACATCATTCTCCTAATGATATAACCTTGTTATTAATCACATCCCAATGTCCATGATCAGGAAACCATGATCATCAATTAATCAACAAGCTAGTTTAACAAGAGGCTTACTAGGGACTCTTATATGTTTACAAAACACACATGTATTAGTGTTTCCTAATAATACAATTATAGCATGGAATGTAAACATTCATCATAAACATAAAGATATAATAATAATCACTTTTATTATTGCCTCTTGGGCATATCTCCAACACATCAGAATGGAGTTTCTTCATACGCTTCACTCCAATGTGACCAAGGCGACAGTGCCACATGTATGTAGAATTATCATTCAATTTTGTTCGTTTAGCATCTATGTTGTGTACATGTGTATCACTACTATCGAGATTCAGTAAGAATAAACCATTCATCTCAGGTGCATTACCATAAAAGATATTACTCATATAAATCGAACAACCTTTATTCTCGGACTTAAAAGAGTAACCGTCTCGCAATAAACAGGATCCAGATATAATGTTCATGCTTAACGCAGGCACCAAATAACAATTATTTAAATTTAAAACTAATCCCGAAGGTAGATGTAGAGGGAGCGTGCCGACGGCGATCACATCAACCTTGGAGCCATTTCCAACGCGCATCGTCACCTCGTCTCTCGCCAGTCTTCGCTTATTCCGCAGCTCCTGTTTCGAGTTACAAATATGAGCAACCGAAACAGAATCAAATACCCAGGCACTACTACGATTACTAGTAAGATACACATCAATAACACATATATCAAATATACCTTTCTTCTTGATGTTGCCGTTCTTCAGATCCGCCAGGTACTTGGGGCAGTTACGCTTCCAGTGACCAGCACCCTTGCAGTAGAAACACTCAGTTTCAGGCTTGGGACCAGCCTTGGGCTTCTTTGTAGGTGCGGCAGCTTTCTTGCCGTCCTTCTTGAAGTTGCCCTTGTTCTTAGGCTAGCCCTGTCTCTTGAAATTGGTGGTCTTATTGACCATCAACACTTGGTGCTCCTCCTTGATCTCCACTTCAGCAGTTTTCAGCATGGACGATAGTTCAGGCAACGTCTTGTTCATGCAGTGCATATTGTAGTTCATCACAAAGTTCTTATAACTTGGTGGCAGTGATTGGAGGAGATGGTGAATCCCTAACTCATTAGGAATCGATATCCCCAACTCTTGGAGCTTGTTTGCGTACCCAGACATGGTGAGCACGTGCTCGCTAACGGAGCTTCCCTCTTCCATCTTACAATTAAAGAAATTTTCGGAGGCCTCATAGCTCTCCATGGCCGCGCGAGTCTCAAAAATTAGCCTGAGCTCCTTAATGATCTCGAACGGGTCGTGGTGCTCAAAACGCTTCTGGAGCTCCGCTTCTAAACCGTATAGGATGGCACACTGAACTGTGGAGTAATGATTTTTCTAAGTGGCGTAAACATTCTTTACGTCATCGGTGGCATCTTCTGCAGGTGGGTCACCTACTGGTGCTTCGAGCACATAGGTCAACTGACCAGCCCTGAGGACGATCTTCAGTCCACGGAACCAGTCCGTGAAATTGCTTCCATTGTTCTTAAGCTTTTCTTTCTCTAGGAACGCATTGAAATTGATGGAGGGGGTCGCCATAATCTACAACAATTTGCAAGTAGTTTAGACTAAGTTTATGATAAATTGAGTTCAAATTTAATTCTTAAACTAACTAGGTGAACTCCCACTCAAAACAACATCCCTCACATTGTCTTAGTGATTACACGAACCAAGTCCACTACACCAAGTCCGATCTTCACGAGAGAAGATGTAGTTTCATCGGCGAACAATCTTCATGTTCATCGTATCATTTATATGACTCATGCTCTACCTTTCGGTATTCCGTGTTCCGAGACCATGTCTGTACATGCTAGGCTCGTCAAGATAACCTTAGTTTCCGCATGTGCAAATCTGGCTTGCACCCGTTGTATGCACATGTAGAATCTATCACATCCGATCATCACGAGATGCTTCGAAACGACGAGTCTTAGCAACGGTGCCAACTAAGGGTGAACACTTTATTACTTGATATTTAGTGAGAGGGATCATCTTATAATGCTACCGTCGCGATCTTGCGCTTTCTTCTTGCAACAGTGCCAACTAAGGATTAACATCACAGGCAATTCATAATTAGTGTGATATGATATGGCCCTTTCTTCTTGCGCTTTTGATCTCCATCTCCAAAGCACGAACATGATCTCCATCATCACCAGCATTGCGTCAAGGTCAGTGGCGCTGCTTCATGGTTGTCCATCATCACTAGCAACTATTACAACTACTTGGAATAAAGCTATTACAAGATGAATAGACACGCAGGTCTTAACAGAATTAAAGACAACCATTAGGCTCCTGCCGGTTGCCATATTACAACAAGGATCATTGCATACATCAAATATAATCACAATCACATGATGGCCATATCACATCACAAAACCCCTGCAAAAACAAGTTAGACGCCTCTAATTTTCTTTGCATGTTTTACGTGGTTTGGGGCTTTCGAACAAGAACGGATCTTACCTACGAAACTGAACCACAACGTTGATACAAGTGCTATCAAGTGCAAAGTGTAAATTAGATCTATACTATGGTGGGAGAGACAGACACCCGCAAAGCCACTTGTGCAAAGCAAGTTACACATCAAGCGTGGAGCAAGTCTCATGTGCGATGACATGTAAGGTTAGCCCGAGCCGCTTCATCCCACCATGCCGCAAGATGCAAAGTACACA
Source organism: Avena eriantha (assembly GCA_910589775.1). NCBI lineage: Eukaryota > Viridiplantae > Streptophyta > Magnoliopsida > Poales > Poaceae > Avena > Avena eriantha. The sequence goes on from OU342741.1 coordinate 63,077,328, forward strand.
AAGCAAAAGACGGCACAAGCACCAACGCCCACAACTCCATTGTGTTCTACTCGTGCAACAGATCTACGCATAGATACGGCTCTGATACCACTGATGGGTTCGTAGCATGGAAAACAAAAAAATTCTACCGCAAGAATGAACAAAACCCAGATCTAATCTAGATAAAAGCCAAGATCTAATCTATTAGACATGTGCAACGAGATAGATCTGTACTAACCCTTGTAGATCCGAAAGTGTTACGAGATTAGATCTCGTGGTTGATGTAGTCGATCACTTGCCGATCTCAAGATCGAGTGGACGATCCTTCCGGCGCCGCGTTCCGGCAGCGCTTCCGCAGTCGGTCACACGTGCGGAGTCGAAGCAGACCTTCCTCTCCTCGTTCCAGCGAGCAGTGGAGGTAGTAGATCTTCTCCACGGAATCCCAGCAGCACGACGGCGTGGTGGTGGTGGTGGAGTAGAGAATTCTGCAGGGCTTCGCCTAAGCCTGAGCAGAAGAGAGAAAGAGGAGAGAGGCGGCTAGGGTTTGAAGTGGTGGAGGGGGCCAGGGGGTGGCGCCTCCACCCCTCTATTTAAAGGAGGGAGGGCGCCTTGGGAGGGGGAGTCCTAGTAGGACTCCCCTCCCTCCTTGGCCGGCGGATTGGGGAGGGGGGAGGAGTCCTCCTCCCCCACGACTCCTTGTCTTGCCCCACAAGGACTCCTTGATCCCTTTCTTCGTTTTCAAGCAAACTCCAAGAATTCTTCCAGAACCTTTCGGAACATTCCGAAACCTTCTCGAATCCTCATACAAATACTCCGGAACATTTCCTAACTCAGAAAATGATCCCCAATATATGAATCTTATTCTCCGGACAATTCCGGATCTCCTCGTGATGTCCCGGATCCAATCCGAGACTCCGAACAACATTCGGTCTCCAATGCACATTCCATATTTACTTAAAACAACTTCGAACCTTAAGTGTGTCACCCTACGGTTCATGAATATGTAGACATGACAGAGACACATCTCCTATCAATAACCATCAGCGGGACCTGGAGATCCATAATGGCTCCCACATACTCAACGATGACTTTGTGATCGACAGAACCATTTACATACGAAACCAATTCCCTTTGTCTCGCGATACTATACTTATCCGAGGTTTGATCGTCGGTATCTCCATACCTATTTCTACCTCGTTACTGATAAGTACTCTTTACTCGTTCCATGTTATGTCATCCCTTGTGACCCAGTCACATGCTTGCAAGCTACTAGATGACATTCCACCGAGAGGGCCCAGAGCATATCTATCTGTCATATGGATGGACAAATCCCAATCTTGGCCCATGCGCTTCAACACATACTTTCAGAATACCCAATGACACCTTTATAACCACCCAGTTACGAAGCGGTGTTTGATGTCCTCAAAGTATCCATCCGGTTATGGTGATTAACATAACCTCATGGTCGAGGGATTAGGTTACTATGCATTTGAAAGCTTATAGCAATACGAACTTAATGACTTGATCTTATGCTACACTTACTATGAGTGTGTGTCCATCAGATCATTCTCCTAATGATATAACCTTGTTATTAATCACATCCAATGTCCATGATCAGGAAACCATGATCATCAATTAATCAACAAGCTAGTTCAACAAGAGGCTTACTAGGGACTCTTTTATGTTTACAAAACACACATGTATTAGTGTTTCCTTATAATACAATTATAGCATGGGATGTAAACATTCATCATAAACACAAAGATATAATAATAACCACTTTTATTATTGCCTCTTGGGCATATCTCCAACACCAACATCTTGTCTGCCTGAACCAGCGATCCGTCGGCAAAAGATGCAGAAGATCCCGCCGCCTCGCGTGGACGACTAGCTCAGGACAGGGCTTGAAGGCTGCGCCATGTCCCTCCGTGTGGCAGGATCTCGGGGAGGCAACAACAGCTTGTCGTTGATGCCGACGTGCCGTCTTAGTAGTCCCTGTCGGCCACCAGCACCACGGCTCGACAGATCCAACATAGCCACAGCACATACAAACACCACCGCTACAGATCCGGCCTCCGGAGAGAAAAAAACCATCTTGAACACGACCTCGCTGGCGCAGGCAGCGATAGCTCGGTGGGAAGCTACGGAGAGGTGATGATGCGAGAGGAAGAGTGTAGCGGTGACACGGGCGAGGTAGATGGCGCCAGCGACGCGGCCGAGGGAGAGGGAGAGGCCGGCGGTGACGCGGGCGCGGGGGAGGCCAGCGTCGAAGGCGAGGTGAGGGATGCGATGCGGGGATGGAGGAGAATGCGCAGCGAGGTGAGTGTCCAAACAGGGGTAAAATTGGAAAGCCCGGAATTTTCATAATGTTGTCGAACGTGACCGTGAATGTCTTCCGCGACTTATATAAGTGAACAGAGGGAGTAGAGTTTCTCTAGAGAAGCAACCTGCATGATAAGTTCAGAGATAAACAACTCAGTGTTTAGTGATCGATAATCCACTATCATCAATAGAAAAGGTAAATTGGCACAACCTATAGTAGTTGTCAGGTTTTTTGGCACCTGTCAAAAAGATAATGGGATAGCCTACTCCGAACAAATGCCACTTGTATGTGACTTGGTGATTCTTAAGGAAACTAATTAACACCTTGGTCGGTACTTAGTACCATAATTTTACAACTTTATAGGCAACTTCTTAAGCAACGAAATGCGAATGCTTCTACGAGAAAGAGTAATGGACAGATAACTTTGAGACATGCATCTCAGGAATTGTGGGGCTAGCACTGAGCATTTCATGGACAGGAGCACGGTATCAGATTATAATGCCATATAGTATAAATTTCTACATTTTCAGAAGTCCAGAGCATATGTAGAAGACTGAAGCACATATAACTACCAAACATGCAGGAAAGCTGAACAGAGTTAGAATAGAACCTGCACAAACATTCCATCTGTTGCCATTGACTTTGGGGGCTTGAGGAAAAGTCACATGGATGGAAACAAGACGTGCTGGATGGTCCACTCGCGCTGAGTTCATGCTGCTTCTGCTTCCACAATCAGTTCTTGATCAATCTCATCTTCATTTGCAGTGCGATATGTAATTAGCCCCAGTAGATTCGAAAAACAATACATGCATAGAATTAACACTGCAATTGGCTGATACTATACGAAAATGGCTCTATTGAATATCTAGCTGCAGCATCGCAGATCACAGATACTTCTTTAGTATATCAATTTCAGTGTCATGTTATCTGGGTGGTTAATGAGTACTCCCTCATTTCACAAAGCTAGAATGTCTTATATTTCCGAATGGAGGGAGTATAAACTGGGAAGAACGACTCAATTGCCAATTAAGGTGCTACACTAAGCATACATTTTCTTTGCACTTCAATCGACATAGAATACAGATACCAACAATCCCACCTGTATTTGTTAAATCGTCATCACGTTCACCACTTGCCATGCAATCTTTACTTTTCTTATATAACTGAATGCCATTGCTAGATGGATTTGGAAAGATGGGAGGATGAAGTGCATAGAAGTTCCCGATAGCAGCTCTTCCGTTCTGAAGCAGTCTCTCTCAACGTCCCAGGTAACCTATTGTAAGATGGTAATCACTAAAAAGAGGATTGCCAGTTTGGAGAACTATTGAAGAATCTAAAACAAAATATTTCATGAAGCAAAATCTCTTCGGAGTGAGATTATGAAACTACTTAGAATGTAAAACATGAAACAAAAGTTACTTCCAGATACCTAGCTGGCATATCTACATGAAACACCAAAACTAAAATATGAACACGCAGTATCAGCCTGCAAATCTACATGCCATTGCTTCAGCAGGGAGTGGATAATCAAATATCATGCCCAAATTTAAATACCATATACAATGAACATGACATGTTAATAAAAGGAAACCTACATCGTTAGCCAGAGTCAGCACGAATTCTGAAAGGCGATCCATATCAGGCATGTACTGGTCAAGTACAACAGGAAGTCTGGTCAGGTTGCCGCTTTGGTCAATGTGAATAGAGAAGTGATCATTAATCATCTCAGCATTTTCTTTCATTATCTCTGTGTTCACCTGTACACAAGTAGTATCTTTATCAACGGAGTGATGCTTAAGGAGTCAGGGGATGAAGCTGTAATACAAAAAATCAAGAAATAGAAACATCATGAACGTGGACAGATAAGAATTTACATTTGTTCCATCACCTACAAGATAAACAAAGACTCGATCGATCAAGAAAACAACCTACTTCTGCAATTTTCAGTTTCTCCTTTCATCACTCACTGATTCGTCATCTTTTAGTGCCATCATCAGCAACTCCCGAAGCAGAGCTGGTTCTGAGTTGTATAGCATTGAAGTTTTCAAAACGGCACAAAGATTGTTGGTACATGAGTTCTTTACTGCATTGGATCATCAATTTATCACATAAAAAACAATACCATATAATGGTTTAGGACAGGAAAATACCAATGCAATATTTGGAAGAGGTGGTAGTGGCTGCAGGCTTTCAACAGGATACGAATGCATGTATAATAGTTTGATGGTGGTGCATGCGAGCAATATTGTCTGTCTACACTTGCATGCATTTGGATGTGTGAAGAGAGAATAGAGTCTCAGTTACCTTCATTACATATCTGATATTTAAAATTTCTAGCTTAGATATATTAGGCATAGAACAATAACACTAGTCAATAATGTATAGGGACCACAATCACAAGGTATAAGCGGGTATTGTGCTGCACCAAAAAGAAAACTTCATCGGCAACTCCAACATATGTGCAACTCTTAACAATATCCAAAAGTTCTAAAGCAATTCATAAAAAATCAGTCTAACAATATGGAGACAGATTGGGGCATCACAGGTTAAGATGTGCTCACTAGGATGTAAGTTTGTATCTAATTATGTAAGAAGCTCATGGTGACTGGACAAATCACCAACATTTTTTGGCTTTCTCAGCTAAAAGCACTAGCAACTATTGAACTACAAGTGGGTCCTTTCCTGAATGTAGAAACCCTAGGTGAAGTTCTGCAATATACTGCATTTCTAAGTGCAGCAAATAGCCAAAGATCATAACAATCTATTTTGAAAGGAGTATATAAACAGCATTAACCATAGGCATACGATTGTACAAGTACTAGGTGACACTTGATTCAAGATCTAAGCTTGACTATTTCACCAAGGATCATCTAGTGACAAGTCCATTTTCCATGAGAGCAAGTTTTTAAGAAAATGGCAATGTATGAATTTGAGCATAACTTTATGCAAGTATTACACATATTTGAATCGATGCACTTATGCAAGTGGTAGTAGCTTTGAAACAGATACACATAACGAAACTGTTCCTTCAAACAGGTAACCATATTTACACTTAACACAGACTAAAAGGCCAAGTACCAATGAATTATGTAAATATAACTAAAGGAATACCTAAGTTTGGAATATCCTTGTGATATTACAATTCATCAGATTTTCCTCAATAGCATCTTTAATCATTTCAATAATATGCCCTTGATTCAAGAGGCTAACCTGCAAGCCTTAACAGAATCAATAAACCATTTGTTCGAATCTGAAAATTGCAGAATTACTTGCATATCAAACACCTGATTCGATCACATTATACCTCTTTTGTTGGATGTATATTGACATCCACGTGTTCTGGTGGAAGATTGGACATGTATATGAAAGGTTTAGATGCTTGAGGCAATATTGCAGAGTACACAACATCAGTTAAATGGCTAAATTGCCAAACTCTTTTTTTTAACTGAAAAGTATATCTCTACCTTATATATTCTGTTAAATGGCCAAATTGCCAAACTCTAATTAGAGTTACATAACATGTATTATCCGCACTTTTAGTACATCTAAAATCTAGATACGACCTATTTATGGATGAAATCTCTTAAAACATCACTACTGCCATGTGTGATCTGCATATGTCATCGAGCTGCAGCTATCTTATGTACAATACCGTTTATGAAAAGAATCATAGTAGTCTTCTTTGATACATAGTTAGCATTTGAGATGAAATCATCCATCCTGAATATTTCGTCTACAGCATTCTCATCTAAAACCTTTATTTCCATCAGATCACGGACAACAGAAGCCCCATAGACATTCCTGATAGCATATAGCCTTGAAGTTGTGCTCGCACTATGAACATCTGCTCTATTGGCTCCATGCTGTGACAAGATAGGACGCAAATCAGCTTCTTATAAGTGATGAATTCACAAAGACAGTTATATTTACCTTTCTGCAAGAGAAGTTCTTACGTTGATGTGATGGACTGTAAACCGACTGATGAAGTCAATATCTTGGGATAGTCATCATTGGAGTTCTGCAATGTTTCCCTGCGAGCTACCATATTGAAAAACAAATTTTCAACCTGTATAGAAAGAAACTGCTATAAGAAATGCAGTGCATATCAAATACAACTATACTACTATATGCAAAATTGCAAACCCACCATGACTTGAGTCCCTTTAACTGCGGCACATGGCTTCGGGTCACTTTCCATTACTCCATCCCTATATGACACTCTGCGGGGGAAGTATGGAAATGATCATTACCAAATGACTCCTTTTTTCAGAGAAATTACCAAACAACTTCAGAGTCAAGCAAAAAGCTTTGAAGTTGAACATGGACTGACCTGTAGCCATGCAGTTGGCCTTCTGTTATTGTTGTTACGGTAACATGACCCACGTAAGCCATACTGGCCAAAGCCTCTCCTCTAAACCCCATGGACGTAATCGTCTGTAGATCCTCATATGCAGATAATTTTAAAGTAGTATGCCTCTCACATGATATTGGAAAATCCTCAAACTGTAAAACGAATACAAGTTAAACTTAGACCCAAAGGTACTGACAATCAACAATGCTTACACAAATGCTTCATGTATGTGTTGCTCAAGCAAAATTTTGAAAATGCCCAACTCTTCATATGCCCAACGTCAATATTGTAGGCTGCTCATGAGTAGGCTCCCTTGATAGCACACACCGTAAGCCCAATAATACGATCAATTGTAGCGACACAAACAATTAAAATGCTGCCTAGAGGCAACTAGCGCTAACAATCTTGAGTTGCATGTTAATGAGAATGTGCCCCCTCAACTCCCCATATGCCGGTCCTATGCAATTTTTACAGCTAAGCTGGAACAAACATATTTAAGTGTACGAAATCATAAGACTGAAATTCCCAATCATTCGCCCACATGCTTGGAATTAGTCGACTACAGTACACCACATGACCATGTATGCACAAGATTAGGCAGCAATCACAATTAAGAGATCGCGAACCCCAACATTTTGCACGAATTTGGCACTGAAGGTAGTGGAGTGGAGGACTGGTCTCGGAGTTTAGGGTTTAGGAAGCGGGCGTACCCGGATGTCGTGGCCGTCGTCGGAGACCTGGATGAGCTTGAGGCCGCCGTCGTTGACGGTGACAGAGACGGTGGACGCGTTGGCGTCGATGCTGTTCTCGGCGAGCTCCTTCACCGCCGAGGACGGTCGCTCGATCACCTCCCCCGCGGCGATGCGGTTCAATACCGACCCCTCCAGCCGACGAATGCGGGTAGGTTCCCCGCCGCCCGCGCGGGTTTGGGTCGTCGACGTCCATGCCCACCGCCATGGCGCGCGGAGACAGGGCCGGGAAGGTGGGAATGGGGAGGAGGAGGCGGTGGAGGTTCGCCGATTTGGTTGGTATTCAGGCATTTGTAAGCTCTTTTTCTCTGGATATTCACTCCATTTTATTTCTCGAATTTTTTGACATTTTAAAAATTATTTTCTCACAATAGGTGTATTTGCACCTGCGAGCTGAATTGCTGCCTCCCTTTTTCTTTTTTTCTTTTTACAATCAAATACATAAGCAGTAGTACATAGCAAGCATGCATGAGCTGTGTTCAGCTATATTTAATACTTTGAGAGTACAAAACTAATCTTTCTGGTTCTTGAGAGTTTAGGGCACGTTTGATAGCCTGCAGTTCCTCCGAACCTGAGTTGGACAGAAATCAGCCTGTTTGGTTGCCTGCAGCACCTTCACGTCGTGGCCAGCACGGGTATTAAAGCAGCCCACAGCCAGGCCAGGGACAATGGTCGATTCAGTCATTTCCATCGGACGAGCGCACGGCTGCATGAAGGCGTGCAAGGCTATCTTCCTCCTCCGCTTTCTCCCTCCTCTCTAAACATACTTACTCTTCATAGGTTGGGATTAGCACATACAAGCTTCAAATCGAGTCGAGTTGTACATGGACGATGGGGTTCTATTCTAACCATCGGCTTCGAGGTTGGTAAACTATATCTTCTCAGATTCGTGGTCAAAGTTGAAGCTTTTTTGTGTTTGTTTCGTCAGATTTGCCGCACACAAGCAACCGCTCAAAGTGTCCTCTGAGAAATAGCTTGATCCTGTTGTTCTCTACGATTTTTGTGTTGCAAGTTTTGCATTTTGATGGAGGTAGAAGAATCGATCTGTAGGTTAACGACGAACAATGGCTGATGAACTTCTCTCTCCTTTCTCGTAGAGGGCTTCTTTCCCTTCGAATCAACACGAACATGCTTTGTTTTAAAAGTTGCTTGATGACCCACAAGTATAGGGGGTGTATCGCAGTATTTTCGATAAGTAAGAGTGTCGAACCCAACGAGTAGCAAAAGGTGCTGGCTAGTGGTATGGATCAGGAATTCTCTGCAAATACTTAGCAAATGGATTTTTAGGGGTTTTTGATATAGCAAGTAAACAAAGTACGAGTAAATAAAAGATAGTAGGAATAAATGCAGCAAGTGGCCTAATCCTTTATGCAGCAAAGGACAAGCCGGTTGTATTTCTATAGATGACCAAACGTTCTCGAGGACACATGGGAAGGTTGTCAAGTGCTTTCACTTCATATGGCTGATTAATCTTCTCTAGCTTGCTAAGTGTTGTGTGGGTGAACCTGTGCTAATGTACCGCCCCATCCAAGACTAATACATACTTGTGATTATACCCCTTGGCAACATTCGTAAGTACAAGCAAGTAATTAAGGTAGAGACCTAACCACAGCTTTAAACTCTAAGACCTTTACGTACCTTGTGCAATGGTTTCCTAATGGGGGTTCAGGTTTCTGTCACTCCGACAACCCCTACGATTAGTAGCCAAATACACAATGTATTCCCCTAGGCCCATATAGATGAAGTGTCATGTAGTCGACGTTCACATGACACCACTAGAAGAAGTACACCACAACTTAAATAACAATCTATTGAATCTTTCTCAACACAACTCCACTACTAACAACAAGAATTCTCCCATGTCCTCAAGAACAAAACGAACTACTCACAAGACATCATATGGATCATGATCAGAGATGGAATAATGATGTATAACCCTGAACATAAACAATAATTCAACGGTTCACTCAATTGCATCAATTACAAAGAGTAATCAACATCGGGAAAGTTTCCCCTATGAACTATAGCAAGATTCAACGCAATTGTTATAGCAATATGGAGATGGTGATGAGGGTGCTGATGGTGATGATGGTGGTGGTGATGATGATGATCCCGATGAAGTCCAGCTTGATGATGGTGTTGATGGCGATGATCTCCCCTCTCCGGGAAGGAATTCCCCCGGCAGAAATCTGTCTGCCGGAGAGATCTTTCTCTCTCGGTGTTTTCCGCCCCGCAGAGGCGGCGGAATCTTTCTGTGGTCGCTTCCCAAGTCTTATGGTTTCGTGGGGATGATATACGCCAGAGGGGAGAGGCTGGAGTGGGCCAGGGCGGCCACACCACCTCTAGGCACGGCCTAGGCCTGCCCGCGCCATGGGGTGGTGTGGGCCCCCTGTAGCCCACCTCCACTCCATCTTCTGGCATCCTGAGTCTTCTAGAAAAATAGGATTTTCCGTATATTTTCCTGAATTTTCTGATCTTCGCGAATTTTGCCTCCAAACAGCACCTTTTCCATCAGAATCCTGACTGCAGCGGTCCATGCTCCAAAAGTCATCAACCATGCAAAAATAGATAAAGTAACATAAGTATCACCTCTCAATACAAAATATATCAATGAATAATAGTGAATTAAGACATAGAATAGTGATGCAAAATGGACGTATCAACTCCCCCCAAGCTTAGACTTCGCTTGTCCCCAAGCGAAACTGAGCTCAATAAACATGGACTCAAGTTTATGGAGTGAAGAGTCGATAAAAGAATACGGACAAGAAGCATCACATTCATCAAATACATAGATCATAATAGAAGATAACTCACTATTATATAACTAAACTTGCAATGAGTAAAGGAAACACAATAAAGATACATAAAGTGAATCATAATTGGTAATGGCAAACTTAGCTCTTGGTCGAAGAATAGTTGATAATTTGCTGGAGTTCACAAATAGCTGGTTTTTCAATGATAGCTTTCAAAGTAGTAAACATCAAGATAAGAGCAATGTGCAAAACAAGGAACATAAGACATGATTGAATAAATCATGATATGAATGAATGAAACACATCAACTCAAAATACTTGCTGAGATAGAGAGGAAGTAGGTTTACTGACTCAACTACAAAGTAAAAGAAAGGCCCTTCAAAGAGGGAAGCAGGGATTGGAAGTCTCATAAAGAGCTCCCAAAAATTATGATACTTACTAGCTTTCAGCTCTCATTGCCCCTATCATAGGCATCTTTAGGTGATTAAGGTTAAAGTGACACAACTAAGAGGATATGATTGACAAGTTATAAGTTGAAATCTCATGCCCCTTACTTATGAGTACCGATCCTCATGCTACTCAACTTCAGTCACGAGCAAGCTCTTGTCATTGTAAATACATGCGTATCATTAAGAACCGCCAACGGGGTACCCCTTGCACATGACACAGGAGCTATCCCATAATCAAAATGACAAGGCAAGCAGACAGTGAGCATCTCAGCGATCTTTTTATTTGCTATTTGCATAGGTTTTATTGAGGATGCTTCATAAAATGCTCACTATAGTTATGTTGCAAGTTTACACCATGATTAGGCATGGCTTAGGCTAGCGGCCTAGGCGTTTCTCTAACACACATATAAACTCCATGATCTTACAAGTTCCACTTTTATTTCACACCGCCGGGATCCATAAGCAAAAGAACATGATATCAACTAGGTACATGTACCAATGAAGTGTTGAAAGCGGTCCCCATGATACATGGTTCGGCTAACTTCAACTCATAAAGCGCAAGCATATACGCAACAAAGAAGGACCCAATGGTTCAAGTTTATTAAATGCAAGAAAGTAAAGTGTGCCATCAAGTTCGTGAGAGCTTTAATCACTAATTTTCACATAACAAGTTTAATTTGGGAGGTAGATAAAACAAGAATTTACTTGGAATAGCAATAATGCTACTAGGTAGGTATGGTGGACACAAATGGCAAAGGTTTTGGTTCAAAGGAGGTGGATGCACGAGAGGAATAGCCTCTCAGTACAGGTTTTTGGCTAGCAAGGCTAGGTAGCAAGTATAAGAGTTGAAGGAAACAAACAAACATACAAGTGATAAAGGCAAACATGCAATCTTTCTTGGAAGCACAAAATATCTTAACTAGAGAATACTAGACTTATGAGCAAATCAAGAAAGAAAGATGAAGAAATTATTTTTCTTTAGAGTACTTCTATCTTTTTCTTTTCAACTCTCAAAAAGGTGTTGGTACTGACCGAGCCAGGTTTGCCAAAACCAACTAAATTAACTCAATGATCCCAGAGTGCTACCAATACTAACAACAAGATCAATCATATAACCACGAATTAAAACTAACATAAGCTATGCAAAAGGATGAATGATAGAACTTCTCATTAATATTCCATAACGGAAACTCACACCAAGGGATACATATCTAACGAGAGAGGGGACACTTCCATAATGCAAACCATACTACAAAATAACTCCTCTATTCATGATATGACTCTACTAATAAGGTAAAAAGATAGAAGACAGTGATATGATACCGTGGCACTCCCCCAAGCTTGGAACAAACCAAGGGGATGCCAAACCTGATGACGAATTACTCCTTTGGTGGTGGTGGTATCCTCTCGATGAGCTCTTTGATTAGTTTCCCCAAGTCCTCAATCTTGAAGGTGAGATTACGAATCAACTGTGAGTTTTGCTCAATGCGGCTCATGATCATGTCGTGTTGAGAATTCCATCTCTTGCTATTCTGTCCCCACTCTTCCTCCTTGAAGTCTTATTTTCCTGCATAGCTAGAATGAGGCAAATCCCAATTGGAGGGTAATTTCCCTTTGGGCATATTCTGGTATTGATGCTCATGGATAAGGGTATGGAAAGGATTCTTGGTGCGTGGAGGAAGTGACCAGGGATCTGAACGGTGATGAGGAGGCTTCCCTCCAATTGACGTAGTCCTGGAAGGGTTTGCCACCACTCTAATGCTTGCAATGGTAGTGTCGGTGTGCTTTGCCTCCTCTTCATCTTCACTCTTGATCTCCTTCTCCTTCCCGGGGTCTTGGAGGTCTTCCTCCATAGGCTCCTTTCCTTTATCCTTGGCGGACACCATTGTGCTTCTATGCTTTCAAAAAGTATGTCCTGGCAGAAACAGATCGAAACAAAAACACGACGAAAACACAATATACGAACCTCGGGGGATTCGGGGGGATATATATTACGAAGTTTCATGTCAAAAGGAAGGTATTGGGAGAAAACGAGTCGGAGGCGGAGTCCCGGGTGGCCTCACCACCTGGTGGCACGGCCAGGGGTGGGCCCGTGCCATGGGGTGGTGTGGGCCACCCCGGCTCCGGTTCCGTTCCTTTTTCGCTTCGAAACTTTCCTTATTGACTGAAAACTGCAAAAATATAGTTGGATTGTATTTTCGTGGAACTTTTCTTACCAGAACTGTTACCTATTTGAACACGGACTCTGTAGGTCTCTGAATTTGGTATCTAGTAGATTCTTTCGGGGTCATCTCTTGAATATTATCGATATCTTCATCTTCATATACTTATTACTTGAGTCATAAAACCTTTCTCTTCCTTATTACACCATTGTCTCCACTTCCTGGAAATTTCTTTCACACAAAACTCCACACAGTTCTCATTAGCAACATTAGTATATAAGAAGTGATAAAACATTTTGAGTCCCACTTCAACTTAAAACCATCAAAACAAAAGCTACTATAGCAACTCCTTCCGAAAACCCAAAAATAATTCAAAAAGTAAATCGAATAAAGAAGCAAATGCAAGATTGGCAAAATCTGTAAAACAGACCAGCAGGTAAAGATCAATTTTTTAGAAAATCTTCTGTTGCTCAAATCAAAAAGTGCAAAACTAACTAAATTTAAATAACAACCTGGGTCAGAAACACAAAAAATTACAGCTCAATCCGACATACATAGATCTCTCACGAATTTTTACGGTGAAGCCCAAAAATCTGTTTCGGGACAGCAACTTCCCCACATCTTTCTTCTCTCTCATTAGAGGTTGATCTTGACACAAAAACCAAACAAGACGGATAAGGAGCGGTTATTACCGAAGTAATAACTTCCAAGACTCAAAGAAACAAAAACAAACTGAAAGCAAAAACAAATTGGGTTGTCTCCCATAAAGTTCTTTCTTTATAGCCATTAAGATGGGCATGATAATTTTGAGGAAACTCTCATAGGGATATGAATTGAAGTGAAAGAGAGCATTAAGAAGCAAAAACACCCACACATTTAAGTCTAACCCACTTCCTATGCAAGGGGATTTTGTAAACAAACAAGTTATTGAAACCAAAGGCAACTTGCATAAGAAGGCAAAAGAAACGCAACATAAAAACTTTCAGCATAAAACGAGGAAACTTGATATTATTGAGATGCATAAGAACGCTTTTCCCTCTTTCATAGTAACTTTCAGTATCATGCATAAACTTAACAATATAGCTATCACAAGGACCATCATAGCAATGATCACTTATTCTAACAGAAAACACGGGAATACTAGCTCTCATAACACTATTTTGTGAAACAATATTAGAGGTATCCTTACAAAGGATAGTGTGTCCCTCTTTTTCATATTTAGTGACAAAGTCTTTCACACTTGCTATTATAGGTTCATCAACCATTTGTTTATCATGTTCAATAGCTTTATTCATACTTTCATTAACCATACTAGCTATCATAGAATGTTCCTTTACCTTAACTGGAAAAGGCATTTTCTCAATATAAGGTTCAGGTAAAACATGATTAGCAGTATAAACTTCAGTATTTCTTGCAGGAACACTCTTAGCAATATATTTATAAGGTTCATGATACTTATTCCACTTCTTTTTAGGCACTTCAATATAGGAAGCAAAAGCCTTAAAATAAGAAGCAATAGCTTGAGAGTCTAGACCATAAGCATTTTTAATATTTTGAAAGTCATAAGTTCCCATAAAAGATTTAGTGCATTCATAATCATAATTTATACCTGACTTTCTATCTTTGTCATTCTCCCAAGCTTCAGCATTGTCTTGAATACGATCTAGAAGGTCCCATTTAGCTTCTTCTTCCATGCGAGTGAATGATCCAGCACAAGAAGCATCCAGTAAATCTTTATCACGTAGAGGGAGCCTTGCATAAAAGTTATTGATAATAATATTGTTGGGGAGCTCATGAATGGGACAGTTGAGCATTAGTAACTTCAATCTCCCCCAAGCTTGAGCTGTACTCTCTCCATCAAGAGGCCAAAAGTTGTATATTTGATTCCGATCTTTATGAATCTCACTAGGAGGATAAAACTTTGAATAAAAGAGAGGCACTATTTCCTCCTATTCCAGAGCTTGACCATTCTTCAACAGTTTATACCATTCCTTAGTTCTTCCTTTCAGTGATAATGAGAATAACTTCTTCTTAACTTGATCTGTAGTAATACCTGCACACTTGAACAACCCGCATAATTCGTGTATAAAGAGTAAATGATCACCGGGATGGACAGTTCCATCCCCAACATAGTAGTTATCCATAACACGATCAATAATTCTTGTAGGTATTTTGAAAACATCTTTCTCAGCAGGTGGTGGCTTATCTACTACCTTAGAAGTGGTAGTAGCATTACCAAATAAGAAACTCAGCGAATTATCCATAACAAAAATAAAGCAACTAGCAGAAGTAAACAATACTCACAGTAGAAGTTTCCTTTACCAGGTCCACTCTCCAATAGTGCTTCACTCCCCGGCAACGGCGCCAGAAAATAGTCTTGATGACCCACAAGTATAGGAGGTGTATCGCAGTATTTTCGATAAGTAAGAGTGTCGAACCCAACGAGGAGCAGAAGGTGCTGGCTAGTGATATGGATCAGGAATTCTCTGCAAATACTTAGCAAACGGATTTTTAGGGGTTTTTGATATAGCAAGTAAACAAAGTACGAGTAAATAAAAGAAAGTAGGAATAAATGCTGCAAGTGGCCCAATCCTTTATGTAGCAAATGACAAGCTGGTTGTATTTCTATAGATGACCAAACGTTCTCGAGGACACATGGGAAGGTTGTCAAGTGCTTTCGCTTCATATGGCTGATTAATCTTCTCTAGCTTGCTAAGTGTTGTGTGGGTGAACCTGTGCTAATGTACCGTCCATCCAAGACTAATACATACTTGTGATTATACCCCTTGCAAACATTCGTAAGTACAAGCAAGTAATTAAGGTAGAGATCTAACCACAGCTTTAAACTCTAAGACCCTTACGTACCTTGTACAATGGTTTCCTAACGGGGGTTCATGTTTCTGTCACTCCGACAACCCCTACGATTAGTAGCCAAATATACAATGCATTCCCCTAGGCCCATATAGGTGAAGTGTCATGTAGTCGACGTTCACATGACACCACTAGAAGAAGTACACCACAACTTAAACAACAATCTATTGAATCTTTCTCAACACAACTCCACTACTAACAACAAGACTTCTCCCATGTCCTCAAGAACAAAACGAACTACTCACAAGACATCATATGGATCATGATCAGAGATGGAATAATGATGTATAACAATCTGAACATAAACAATAATTCAACGGTTCACTCAATTGCATCAATTACAAAGAGTAATCAACATCGAGAAAGTTTCCCCTATAAACTATAGCAAGATTCAACGCAATTGTTATAGCAATATGGAGATGGTGATGAGGGTGCTGATGGTGATGATGGTGGTGGTGATGATGATGATCCCGATGAAGTCCATCTTGATGATGGTGTTGATGGCGATGATCTCCCCTCTCCGGGAAGGAATTCCCCCGGCAGAAATCTGTCTGCCGGAGAGATCTTTCTCTCTCGGTGTTTTCCGCCCCGCAGAGGCGGCGAAATCTTTCTGTGATCACTCCTCGAGTCTTAGGGTTTCGTGGGGACGATATACGCTAGAGGGGAGAGGCTGGAGTGGGCCAGGGCGGCCACACCACCTCCAGGCGTGGCCTAGGCCTGCCCGCGCCATGGGGTGGTGTGGGCCCCCTGTAGCCCACCTCCACTCCATCTTCTGGCATCCCGAGTCTTCTGGGAAAATAGGATTTTCCATATATTTTCCCGGATTTTCTGATCTTCGCGAATTTTGCCTCCAAACAGCACATTTTCCATCAGAATCCTAACTGCAGCGGTCCATGCTCCAAAAGTCATCAACCATGCAAAAATAGATGAAATAACATAAGTATCACCTCTCAATACAAAATATATCAATGAATAATAGTGAATTAAGACATAGAATAGTGATGCAAAATGGACGTATCATTGCTCTACATGAAAAAGGACATCGATGGCGGGGTTCTATTCCAACCATCGGCACTTTTTTTGCACTTCATATCTTCTCAGATTCGTGTTCATGTTTAGAGCTTGTTTACACTTCTAACTAGACTTCTTAGAACTATGTTCACAAGTCCCGTAGAAACTGCATCGCAACCAAATGCCGCGCTCCCGTTTTCGTCTTCGTGATGCAGGTTATCAAACAAGGTGCAGATGTTGGCTCGGAGGTCGAATGGGCATGGCAATGACCTACTCAGCACTGCCAGGATGGGCCAAAAACTGATGCAAGCTACCAAACGCGCCCTAAGTTGTGAATGAATAGGTATTTCATACTTAGAATTCGAAATTCCGTTTCCGATTTCTACATTTTTAAGCCTTACTTTTAGGATACTTCTAGGCAGCAATCGGTGGCTGGTTAGTCCAAACCAGCCATCGCCCTATTAGGAAAATATCCATCAGTCTCACCAACCCCTAAACGGAAAGAAACTAAACCAGCGTCCGGCACGCGTTGGACCAAAAGTTCCTTCCCAAGCGTGCTATCACAGGCCTCCCGCGCCAAAACCCAAAATGCACTAGCTCCAACGACCCCTCACAGACCACGTGACACCCACCACCCTCTCTCTCTATCTTATTCTTTCTCTACAACACAGAACCTATGTTTACTCTCCTTCACATCTCCATTAAACCTGTAGTTCTTCAGATTATCAAAAAGCAAAAAAAAATGAAAACTGAGTAGCAACTATGCAGATCATGAGAAACAACCTAGAAATTCTAACAACTATAATACAGTAGCATCTTAGCAGCAACTATGCCACCTAAAAAAACAACTACATAGGTCGTGAGTAGTAGCATAAGAATTCTAACAGCAACTATGTGTGCATCTTAACATAAATTGTAGATCCTAAACAACAACCTAGGAAGTCCAAACATAAATTGTACGTGCGTCTTAACAACTATGTAGATCATGAGCAGCAACTATTTATGGGATGGATGCTAAGCCTTTCCCGAAGCACCATAAGGTAAAACACCGGTTGTGCAAAGTCATTTTCATCGTGTGACACTCCCTCTGCGCATAAGGAAAAAAACACCACTTGATTAAATGGTACGAGCAACTTAACTTACAGGAATAAATAGCAAACTTGGTTTTTTGCGACCAGACCAAATTAAAATCGTACAAGCACCTTAATTAAACAGGAAGCAAGCTTGCTTAAAAAAGACCCATAGAAGTACTGATTTTGCTTATACCCTAGCCCTTACATGAGTCTCTAGAATGCCTATAACCCCCTGAAAAATTCACCCCATCTGGTTGCGTGTAACAACTATTATATAGGATACCTGCAACTTATGTCAATACCTGCAACATAAGTTGCATTTGTTTATGCAAAGAGTTGCTTCTAGCTATCTCTAAGTTGAATGTGGGTGTGAAATTAGTTTCTCATACTTCTTAGTAAGGAAATAAATCCCTAAGTTGCTTGTGTATGTGAGCTTAGTTGCATTTGTTGGACAACAAAATTGCTTACTAGGAAATGGCATGTGGAGAAACCCAGTTTGATAAGAAATCATTATCAACTTAGTTGAAGATGTTTCTGAATTTGCAGGCGCAGTTGACGAAAAGGCTTATGCAGTGGGGAGACGAAATGTCACATGCTGGTAAAGAAGTGCTTATAAAAGCAGTCGCCCAAGATCTACCCACATACCTGATGGGAGTCTTCAAGCTGCCCATGTCCGTTTGTGATGATTTAACAAGGATGGTTCGAAATTATTGGTGGGGGTCATCTAAAGGAAAGCGCAAAACTCACTGGATTTCATGGGAGCGTTTGACATGCACAAAACAACAAGGTGGATTGGGGTTTCGAGATTTTAGACTGTTCAACCAAGCAATGCTAGCGAGGCAAGCGTGGCGTCTTCTCACTAAACCAGAGAGTCTCTGCGCCCAGGTCTTGAAAGCTAAGTATTATCCAGCAGGCCGACTAGAAGATACGGTCTTTACAGGAAACTCTTCATCATCGTGGCAAGCAATTGTTTATGGGCTTGAGCTTCTGAAAAAAGGTCTGTTGTGGCGGATTGCTGATGGTAAATTGGTACGTGCGTGGCGTGATCCGTGGATACCACGACCCTTTTCTTGGAGACCAATTTCCCAGCAGAAGAACTGCAGATTGCGGTGGGTGGCAGACTTCATTGACGATCATGGTGATTGGAATCGTCGTCTCCTCTGCAAATACTTTCTGCAGGTTGACATTGATGCCATACTAAAGATACAACCGTCACCTAAAGCAGGGGAGGACATCCTAGCTTGGGCGCCCGAGAGATCCGGCACCTTCTCAGTGCGCAGCGCCTATCGGCTTGCGAAGGAAGAAGCGGACCGACCAACTACAACCTCAGCAAGCAGGGCACCAGATGGTACACGTGCCATTTGGAAGGCATTATGGAGGTGCCTGCTCCACCTAAGGTTAGGATGTTCGCTTGGAAGTTGATAACCAAATCTCTTGCTACATGGGAGAATAAATGTAGAAGAAAAATTGAGACTACTAATACATGTGTCATATGTGGCATGGAAACCGAGACTACGTTTCATGCTTTCTGCAGATGTCCGATGGCGAGAGACCTCTGGAACGCCATGGCAGAAACCTGGAAGCTTCCGGTGGTTGATGATATGTTCAACACCGGCTCAGAATGGCTCCTTCATCAGCTGGATCGAAGCACCGAGACATAAGGGTTGATGTTGCTTATGACCCTCTGGCGTATCTGGCATGTCCGGAATGAAGTGGTACACCACAAGCCTCCACCACCAATTGAAGCTTCAAAGCGATTCCTATGCAGTTATCTGAACTCATTGCTAGGCATCAAGCAACACTCTAGGGCTGACAACGTCAAAGGGAAGATGATAGTCAACTATGATCAAGCCAAGCTGAGTGGAAAGGATGTAGCGCAGACATCAGTGACCCAAGTTTTACCTAGACGTTGGTCCAGACCTCCAAACGAAACTATCAAGTTAAATGTGGACGGGTCCTTCTCAGCAATTGCAAGCAATGGAGGGACAGGAATGGTGGTGCGAGACCACAATGGAGCAATCAAACTCTCAGCATGCAGATTTCTGGAATCGTGTATGACACCACTTGAGGCGGAGCTAGAGGCTTGTAAAGAAGGAATTGGACTTGTGCTAGAATTTTTTAATGAGCCCTGCATAGTAGAGATGGATTGCCCTGAAGCTGTTTCCATGATCAAAACGGCAGGAACTGACCGATCGACATACACTTTCATAGTACAGGAAATAAAAAGGTTGATGTGTTCTAGACACAACATCCAACTGATTTCCATCCATCGTGATGAGAATAATGTAAGCCATACTCTGGCAAACTTTGGCAGAACAAACACTAGGACCATGACATGGATTGGTTCTGGGCCTGTTGGTGTGTTGGAGACAGGGCAGAGAGATATTATCTCCCCTACGTGAGTAATATATTTCAATTTCGCAAAAAAAAACTTAGTTGAAGATGTGTGATCAACTTAATTAGATTGTAAAAGTAACTTAACTATGTTACCAAAGCAACTTGATAAAAAAAGTATGGATCTAAACAACACAAGGGCAACCATGTATATCTGGAAAGGCCAATTTAATAAGGGAGCTGTATGCAACCTAGGCTAACACATGTGATCAACTTAATTAGATGCTAAAAGCAACCTGAACCACTTTGATAAGAAATCACTATGCAACTTAAGAAAACAAGTGCGATCAACTTAATTAGATTTGAAAAGTAACTAAACTATGTTGGCAAAACAACTTGATTAAAAATAAGAATGGAGCAATATACAAATTGTCTAAGACATTTTGATCACCTTAATGAGATGCTAAAATTGAATTAATTATGTTGGCAAAAACAACTTAGAAGGATGAAGTGGAACAACTAAACTACATCAATGGATGTGCATAAACCAACTTAATCATGAAACTAACAGAACCATAAATAAGCATGAAAGTAAAACTGAACATAAAGAGAAAATCTAGCCATGGTGAAGTAGTAATTATATGGACTTTGACTCCAAACTGATTCAACCTATTCCCATAGTTGTGAGCAGAGTAAATAAATGTAGACAACATTACAACAATGTATATGCGACTTAGTTGGCGGGTGTGGTCAATAAAATCTAGCTGCATTGGTATCTTATAGTTTCGTCAACTAAACACCATGCAGTAGGTATCTTAGCATTAAAAGTAGGCCAAAATTAGAAGTACCATCATCTTCCAGTGTAAATAATACCAACCATTTATAATCAGCAGCATATTTAAAATGTGCATTTAAGGATGAAGAGCCCAGCGGGTTTAACCTTTCAAAGAGAAAACCAAAAATTGTTACAGTACAAAGCAAACATTCATTTTATGATTTTCATTGTGGATCACAAGTTACCATATTTTAACCACAATAATCTCCTAGCGCATAGTGAAGCGAAGTAGACAACTTAACAACAATTAGTCGATATTTAATGGTAGACAACTTAGCAAAAATTTGTAGGCAACTTAATGGTAGTCAATATGCAACTTGACAACAACCAGTAGACAACTTGACATTTGAATTGGACAACTTTAAAAATGGAAAATAATATCAGATTTCGATGCATGGATTTACTTTAACACAAAAACAACAAAGATTGATATCTCACCAGATCTACAACTTAATAGCAACCGGTAGGACAACTTAGCATCAACCTATATCCACATGCCACGTGTCACAGAAAGTTTGGATAATCAACTTGATGGATCACATCAAACCCTTTTTTCATAGATCATGTAGGAATTACCATTATAAAAATGCACTAATTACTAATGAGACCTAGAAACCCTTAGAACTTCTGGATATACATATCTATAATATGCCCATGTTCTACCCAATCTGATTAGGACAAGTGCCACATGTGATTACATTCACCATGAAACTGCAAACTAAGGAAACAAGCCCGATACATCTTATGGGCCAGGTATTAACACAACAAGATGAATCCATGCTACCTCAGACATAAAAAGGACATGGATTACTTTCTATAATATGAATCACATATATCTAGGGGATCGTGTGTAGAGTCTTACCTCATATACTCGATTTAGACACCCCCATCTCCTTTCTTCGTCATCAAGCTCCACGCCCCTCACCAGTAGGCCGCTCCCCATCCACGTGCACCAGACACCTCTCAGTTGCTGTGCTCCCTCCCTCGCTCTCCCAGGACAAGCTCGGCGCACTCTCGTGTGTGTCTTGATCTCTGGCTACGAGCTCGACATGAATACAAACTTAAGGGGATGAGATAAACAACTTAGGCAAGTGAAGCAGGAACAAGGATATTGCGACAAAACAAAACTTTAAAAACTGAGCAGTAAAACAACTTAATTAAGGGTACGCGCAACTTAGTTACCGGGGATAATAAACTTAGCTAAATTAACTAGCAACTCTATTAAAAGTAAAAATGTGGACATGAACACCGTTGTATGGTTACCCCCTTGTAAAACAAAACAAGCCCCCCCCCCCCCCAAGAAAGTTCATGTATGTTAGAAAGACGGGCTTACTACACACTAAGCAGCTTCATTAATGACCTAAAACAACTTGTCATGTATATGGCAAATAATTTCTATTCGAGAGAAAAGAAGGGTTCCTATACAAACATCTCTGCATGAAAAATCCCTACTTCTCCTGATTGCACATCAAACTAGCACGTACATGCCCCCGAAAAAATGCCTAGATGTACCCATATGATTAGGACGAGAAACACCACTACATTGGCTAATGAGCGTATAGTGCACAGCACAACAAATCGCTCCAAGCCCAAAATTGGATGGAGATCAGACTGGGATTCCACATTACCGGGTTCGAACTAGATTAGATCCCTAAAACTACAGTAATAAAATCGTGCGTTCATGGAGGGATCTGTGCAGATGAACTCACCTCCTATACACGTGGTCGAAATCCGTTCACCACTGCCCTCCCTCCCCGTGATTCAGTCACCGCGGCCGAGCATCCCGGCATCCGTGCGGGATCGCTCTCTGTCGCCAAGCTCCTCGTCCTCACGTGCGAGACACTCGCTGCCATTGAGCACCCACACACTCCTGTGTGTGGCCGCGCTCTCCGCTGCCGAGATCCCCGTCGTCGTGTGCGAGACGCTCACTACCGCCAAGCACCTCCGCACTCCCACGCGGGGCCGCTCTTAGCTGCCGAGATCCGCGCGGCCGTCCGTGAAAATCTCACCGCCGCCAAGCACCACCCGCTCTCCGTCTTTGAGCTCCACACGCTCGCCCGCGCCGCCGCCGATGTCCCCCGCATCGTTCAGCTCGCGACCCTAGCTACAAACTGAAATCGAATGGGGAACGATGGTTCGGGAATCGGGAGAGACAGAGTGGGGCGGGATCACCCATATGCGGTCATCGGAAACGCGTGCAATCGAGGCACGATGGAATTGATCGGACAGCTACGAATCGATGGCTCGATGTAACAAAGTAGCCACCGTTCACTTTTTAGCGTTTGGGTACTTTTAAAAGTGCCCTCTATTGTTTTCAGAATTACTCCGGGCTGCCACCGCGTGCCCAATCCCCAAATCCTGTCTGACTGTTTCGGCTCCCCTCTGTATTCTGTCTCTGTTCTCTCGACAAGAGGCTAGGGTTTCACGCCGCGGAGCCGCCGCTGCCTCCCACTACCTGCCGCCGCTGCCTCCGATCCCCGCCGACGCTAGCTCGTACTTTCGCCGCGGGCCACGTCTACCGAGCTCCTACGCCAGCAGATCGACGCCGCCCATCTCGACCTCGCCCCCCGGCTTGACGCTGTCCAGATCGTCTTCGGCCTCTAGCTCACCTCCACCCTGGTCGAACACAGCCTCCAGCTCGCCGCCGACTACCTTCCGGATAAGCTTGGGAAACATATCGCTCGATCGAGATGCTGCGCGAGAAGCCCGTCAGGTATGGCCCACTCGGCAGCGATGAGGATGGCACGAACATGGCGTCGAAGAGGGACAAGAGGCGCCGCAAGGCTGCCAAGGATCACCAGGGCTCGATTTCAGACATGGCCCTCATCCAAGCGCAAGATCATGTGCTGCCTCCAAGAATGGACTCGGGAGAGGGAGAGGGAGAGGGAGAGGGAGAAGGAGAAGGAGAAGGAGAAGAAGAAGAAGAAGAAGAAGAAGAAATAACCCAGGAGCTTTTCGGCCCAAAAGTAATTCTCAGCATGGAAGACCAGGCCAGTTATGCCCAAAAGTTGCTTCCCAATATTTGTTCTCCCATCCGAATGACGCCTACAATGAGTTGGATGGACAACTGCAAGGTACAAGTGCGCCAGGGACGCTATCGTATCGCTTAGTACCAGGTACCTACCTACTGTGTCAATTAGTGACCATTACTTTTAATTAATCTATGTCGTAAAGTTTGTATTTGTGTGCCCTAACAGCTAAGTGTCTGTGAACAATTTTAGTTTGTATTTGTGTGCCATATCAGCTAATTCAGTCCTTTGGGTTGGCATAGGCTATGAAGCCGGAGTCTGGATGTAAGCTTAAGAAGCCAAATGCATACTCTGATGATGAAATTGGCAACCAGAACTACTTTAAGCATTTACAGGATGATGAAAGTTTTGAGTGGTTCTTCCATACTGATGATAGCTGGATCCCTGGTTTGAATGACTATCAAAGGATTGTCCTTAGAAATTTTGTAAGTGCACTGTCTTTATCTTTACTTGAGTCATCCAGTTGACTAGTTTGGTTATATTGATCATGAATATTCAGAAATGGTTTCAACACACACCGTGAAAACTGGCAATCAATGAGGTAGTTTGTTTTGCTTCATTAATTTCAACCACAGCTGCAATGTTAGTACAGAAAATTGAGCCACGGGTTTGATGGTATGAGTTAAACTGTTACTCAACAATTCCTTGATAACCATATTCTCTGTTGGGGTTTATGAGAACATCGGTTTTATATATCCCATTATTGTTAGTTTTATGGCTATCGATGGATCGTAATACTTGCTGGGTTTGATTTCAAAAGTTTTGCCACTTTTTATTTATTTATTCCAACTTCGGGTAAGTCTAGCTGGTGCATTTGCTGAGTACCCTTTAAAATTGGTTGGTTCTTAGTCATTTCATATTGACATTAACTTGGGGAAATGCTAGGAAGTGCATCCCACCTGGTTCTTGGACTTCCCTGCTTGCCTTAGTTTTAAGGCTGAGGTTCAGCATTAGAATATGTAAGTAATCATGTTTTTATGACTGCAGGGAGCAGTCCAAGCTATGGTATCTTATATGTTTTACAAATATTGCTATTTCCAAACTTATTATCTCTTACATGATGGAGTTTTTGCCGGTAACTTTTTGGCTGCTGAAACTAGTTGATGTTTGAATTGCTTCTGAATTGTATCATGTTGATCTCTCACAGTGGATTGACTTGTTGAAGGAAATTTAATTATATGGTACCATTTCTAGCATGCTCAATCTTGAATGAAGGAAAAAAAATGTGTATCTTTACCTAGTTACTTTCCTAGACAAAAACGTCGTCTCACTTCTCTGTAGCCATTAAGTATGTACACTAAATGTGCTTTAAAACAGTAGTTTTATGTGTGTATATCCTATTTTCTTCTCCCTTCTTATCATGCGCATTGCTATGAACCAAAATCATTGTTCAATGGACACATGGCATACCTTGTGCACATAACTGCTGTTTTATATAAACCTAAATTAAGGTGTTACTTATTTGCAGCTTAAATACTGTAAAAATGAGAAAACGCTTTGGATAGTGTTTAGTTGCTAACCTTCGGTGTAGTCTCCATCCATCTCCCTAGTCCCCTATATTTGTATTCAGACGAGCCATCTAATTCTTGTCCATTTTGTAGATGCCTGGTAGCGTTGAACCAGAGTACCCAGATGTCGATGGCTACCGTGAGCTTTATCATACATATGAAATGGATGCTGTTTATGCCAAGTACTATGGAGAAATATCAAAGAAAATCAAGGTACGCATCATGTTATCAAGCTGTTGGGTTTTGAAATATTACCAATGGCTGTATTATTTTAACACTGATAGACTTCTCTCTTGCAACAGTGGATTGAATTTTTTTTGCATATGGATGCCAGGTCTGCGGAGGTAAGTATGCCCCAGAGAAACTCATGAATAATAGGCACATTAGTCATACACACATGGATGGCACCAGATTATTAACTTCTTTGCACTTCAGTGGAGAGACATGGACACTAGAGCATGGAGGCAAGCATTGAGGATTGCAACACAGTTACCCCATATGACTGTTCGTTTAGCTGCTTTCGCATATAATGTAAGATATCCTCTCATCTGCTAATTTAGGTGTTCATCACTGATGTTGCTCACAATCTGGTATGTTTGATTCAGGAGTACATTCATGAGCTGCGCGACGATGCATCTCTCAAGGACCTAGATCTTCTCTATTTTGAGATCTGGAGACTTGTCGTTAAGGATAATGTTATCATCCTGCTACATCAAACATTTTGTACTAAACCACTGCAGACTTGCATATCTGATTATGCATATTTCTTACTATTTTGCACGTATTTCAGAGAGATTACAAGGATGCTGTGAAGGAAGTACATGAAAGGGACAACTTCCATATGCACAAACGTAAAATGATGGTTGAACTGGAGGGGGCTCCTGTCTTTGTGACAATGAGACAAAGGGCAAGTTGCTCCCTTTATTAATTTGGAGCTGTTTTGCAAGTTTATAGCCATTTCCTGCGAGTTTAGTTATGGTGTTGAACATGCAACATGTTGCCAATGTCTAATATCCTCTGTTTACTGTTCTAGATTTATGACATTATCAAGGAGGGTGACATTTTTGCAAATGTAAGTAGGATACTGTACGTTCGACATGATGATGCATATGTAACTTGAATACATTGTTTATGTTAGTCTAACCTTTTTGTGCGATTTTAGACTGAAGATGATAAAGCTCAGGATTTGTTCCGGAAGGGAGTTGCTCGTCTCAAGACAAAGAACATGAGGAATTATGCTGAGAAAAAGATGGAGATCGCGCAGCGGTTGAATTTGCACAAGAGGTAAATCTCCAGTATGTTACTGTATAACCACTGACCAAGGCAGGGTTCTACACTTCTACCCCAAGATAAAAGAAACTTATGCGTGTGTTTATAATCCAATATGCAGCATTGGGATTTCAGGACAGATTGATGTTCCAGGACCTGCAACGAAACACTAGATTCGTCTCTTTTGCACCTGAAGTCAGTCTGTGGTCTGTCATCTCATCTGACAAGATCAGTACTCTCTCTAAAATTGTGGATGGATGTCACGATGCTGAAGCTGGCCCTCTCTGTCTTGGACACATTCAGTTTCATCAGTTTTTGGAGGACTGCGATGGAAGCTACCTGAAGATCTAACTGAAGACGAACCACCATACTGTTTCACCTTAACTGGGTTTATTTGTGTAATAGTACTATTAATGTACTGAGTGCAGTTTTATTGTAATGAACCTAATTAATCGCAGCTCCAGCGTACTCTATATAAGCTCGAGAGTGGGTGGAAGGGTGTCGCGGTATATGATAAACCCTAAATCTATGTCTTTTATTGTTCATCCTCCTTTTTAACTCCTAATTCAGATCTAGATCTTCAATCTCTTGTGCACCGTCATCAGTTTTCCTGCTATTTATCGCTCTATCGATCCAAGAACATCCGTTGTAATGTTGTTATTCACAAATGTTGCTTGTTGTTTACGTATGCCCATGTTAAGTACCACACAGTCATCATGTAGTGCTTTTTTATTTGACAAATATTCTCATAATAATAATTGAGTCTACATGTATTTGTACATGTCTGTGTACGTGTGCGGCCATGTACATGTCTACGTATAGCTGTTTGCGCGTGTGTGTGTGACGTGTGAGTGGCTCGTGTGTGTGTGACGTGTGAGTGGCCAAGTATCTGCAGGCGTGTACATATACATTTCCATATATATGAGATGTTTTAGTATAAGTATATGTATAAGAGCGAGCTGTTCTACAAACATATAATCCCTCTGATCCATATTTGTTGGTTTTTATTCATCTAGATACGGATAGTCAAGTTTTAGTGCTAGATACATTCGTATATATCTAGAGTCTAGACAAATGCAAGTCAACTAATATGGATGTACTCCCTCTGTTCGGAAATATAAGACGTTTTAGCTTTGTGAATTGAATGTATCTAGACGTCTTTTGGTGTATACGTTCGTATAGGTTCGGAGTGAACCTATTACACTAAAAGGTGTCTAGATACAGTTTCACAAAGCTAGAATGTCCTATATTTCCGAACGGAGGGAGTATGTGCTATTATGTTGTATGTATGACATACTCGCCCCACCCATTAGTACACACACAAAAAAACATTAGGATTGATATATCTTATCTTATCTTACCATCTTACCACTATATAGTGTACGAATAACTTTGAATATTGACCGTTGGATCAAGACTCGTGAATCCCAACATTTCTAGCCGAGCATCTAGAAGATTCTATTGATAGTCTTTAGCATAACGATGCTATGCACAAACCTCAAAACACACTTTTCCATCATACTAGAATCTTCTCCCTCGTAGCTAATAATCGTTGACTTTTGCATGATCTTACCTTATCTTATCTTACCACTATATAGTGTACGAATAACTTTCAATGTTGACCGTTGGATCAAGATTCGCGAATCCAGCATTTCTAGCCGTTGGATCTTCTTTTCCGTTCTAGCATCTAGAATATTCTATTGATATATAGTCTTCGGCATAATAAATGCTATGCACATATCTCAAAACACACTTCTCCATCATATTAGAATCTTCTCCCTTGTTTCTCTAGACCATGTTATCAAAAATTGAATGTGTTAGGTAGCTAATAATCTTTGACTTCTACGTGACATACAAAGTACAAGGACCAAATATACACCCATACTTCTTATCTTAAGACACTTCCCGCTATCATTCTAGAATATTTTAGACATTTCTATAGACCATGTTAACAAAATTGGAAGTATTAGGTATAGCTAACAAACATTGACTTCTACGTTGAATTCAACATGATACAAAGTACAAGAACCAAATATACACTCATACTTTATAGATGTTCATAAAATTTAAAACGTTTTGAGCTTAACCTATTATATAATCATATTTTACCACTATATAGTGTACAAATAACTTTGAACTTTGACCGTTGGATCAAGACTGGCAAATCCCAACACTGCTAAATAGAATTAAGTTAGATCTTCAATCCATTCTAGCATCTAGAAGATTCTATTGATGTTCTTTAGTGCACTGAATGTTATACACAAACTTCAAAACAGACTTCTTGGTAATTCTAGAATCATCTTCGTCATTTCTCTAGAGCATGTTGAGTACTAGGTAACTAATAGTAGGTTGATTTCTACATGATACAAAGTACAAAGAACCAAATACACACCTGGTACTTTATGGACGTAGCTCTTACTTATAATAGGTAAAGCACAAAAATATATAAATTTGATTAACATATATATAACTAGTAAATTGCACGTGCCCTGCACGTGAGAGTCAGATAATAGAAGTCTGACACATATCATCACTATATAAAATTATAATACAGGTAAAGCAGAAAAAATATAAATTTGATCAACATCTATAAAGTATGGGTGTATATTTGGTTCTTGTACTTTGTATAGTATATATGTATCATGTAGAAGTCAGCGATTATTAGCTATCTAAAACTAGAAAATTTTGGTAACATGGTCTAGAGAAACGAGGGAGAAGATTCTAGAATGTTGGAGAAGTATGTTTTGAGTTTTGTGCATAGCATTCTTTATGATGAAGATTGTCAATAGAATCTTCTAGATGCTAGAATGGAAAAGAAGATCCAACGGCTGGAAACGTTGGGATTCGCGAGTCTTGATCTAACAGTCAATATTCAAAGTTATTCGTACATTATATAGTGGTAAGATAAGATAAGATAAGAAGTATGGGTGTATATTTGGTTCTTGTACTTTGTATCATCATGTAGAAGTCAAAGATTATTAGCTATCTAACACTTGAAATTTTTGGTAACATGGTTAAGAGAAATGAGGGAGAAGATTCTAGCATGACAGAGAACTGTATTTTGAGGTTTGTGCATATCATTCATTATGCTGAAGACTATCAATAGAATCTTCTAGATGTTAGAAACTTGTTTGATTCGTAGGATAGGAAAAACATAGGATTACAATGTCATGCCCACTTTAATCCTATAGGAACCCATATATATATGCAAGAAAGTTTGTTTGATTCCATCGAAGGAAAAAAAAGGATTCTAAGAAAGAGATTTGGGCGGGGATCGATGTTAGATTTCCTATGCAATCTAGTGCAAAGGATTCTCTAGGAAAATTTCCTATAGAAATCAATAATCATACAAATCAAACAACCATTATAGAAAAAATTCTTATGGGGATTTAATTCTATCAATTTCCCATGTAAATCCTTTGAATCAAACATGATGTCCTAGAATGGAAAAGAAGATCCAATGGCTGGAAATATTGGGATTCACGAGTCTTGATCCAACGGTCAACATTCAAAGTTATTCGTACACTATATAAAAAAGTGGTAAGGTAACGAAAAGATGAGATAGTGGTAAGATATAGTACTCTTGCTGCTCCATGTCACACCCCGAGAAGAAGAAGCACACACATATACACACATAGAGAGACTCACAAAGATTGCTCTTGAAGTTATACTATAAAACTATTTTGAAGATGTACATTGTGGGTCAATAACTTGAAAATGACCGAGATTTCTGAACGACTCAATATCTTGATATATATGAATTTGCATGCTGGCAACTCTTACACAGATTAAAAAACAAAGAATATAAAGGAAAATGAATAAACGAAAAGGGTCCGCATGACATCCTCTTGTTTGCAGTACCAGCCATGAAAAAATGGTAAAAATGAGATTTGAAACATTCGAAAAAGCCGTAGTCACATTAGATATGGCCTGAACACTCGAGGGTTTCTTGAGCCGAACGACCGATTAGGTCATGGCCATATCTACATCATATTTTATGATAATGTTCCCATATTTGATAGATGGGTGTGTCTTGCCATGGTATACAATAATGCTGGGTGGTAGTTTCGAACTAGTATTAGGAAAAACATGTTCAAATTTCCGAGTTGTATCTTTAGGGTCCGTGCTATAAAAGTATAGGTCCCAGATGTATTTTGGTTTTCTCTTTAGACCACTATGTAATTTTTATGCCCGTCATTGGATTTATCACGCATGTTCTTTGTACTTCGGGGCAGATTCCTCGTTAGAAAGGAAAAGAAAAAGTTCCCAGTGACCGAAATTATTTTGCGCATGAATATTTTGGATCTGAATGCCCTAGACCTAATTTTCAGAAAAAGGACTATTGTGTGAAACTTGAGTAGTCCGTACTTCTACTGAACCAAGGGCACCAGAAAATTAACCCCAAAGCTGCCAAAGAAAAAAAGGAAGAAAAAAACGAAGAGCAAGAAGAGATTATTAATGGGAGGCAGCGTGAGAGCAGCGAAGGAGTTGAAGGCGGTGCGATGTTAGCGTAAAGCTAGTTTGATGGGTTTCTGATACGAGGTACATGTACCTACTACTAGTAGTATTACTATGTTTTCTCTCTCTTTCGCTGTCTCACCATCCATCCTCTCCGCATGACCCTCACATTCCTCATTACAATCATGTCAAACGCATTCTTTGTTATCTCAAAGGCACTTTAGATCATGGTCTTCACCTCAACTCTTCATCTCCCGCTTCATTGACAACTTATTCTGATGCAGACTAGGTTGGTTTCCCAGATACTCGTCGATCCACGTCCGGTTTTTGTGTTTTCTTTGGTAATAATTTAATTTCATGATCCTCTAAAAGACAGGTTATAGTCTCTCGGTCGTCGACTGAAGCAGAATATCGGGCCGTTGCACACACAGTTGCTGAAACAGTTTGGCTACGCCAGCTCCTGTCGGAATTGCATCGCCCCATTCAGCAGGCCACTATTATTTATTGTGATAACATTTCAGCTATTTACATGTCTAGCAATCCAGTTCAGCATCACAGGACCAAGCACATTGAGATTAATATTCACTTTGTTCGCGAGAAGATTGCATTGGGACAAGTTCAAGTTCTTCATGTTCCAACTTCTGCGCAGTTTGCAGATGTTTTTACCAAGTGGCTTGCTACCTCACCATTCTCTGATATTCGGTCCAGTCTCAACGTTGTTGAACCCCACGTTGAAACTGTGGGAATGTTAGACTAGAGTACTTGTACCCCAAGTTAGGGTTTGGGCCGCCCGCATGTGGCTTGGCTTATATAAACACTTTGTAATCTCCTGAGATAATTAAGTAATAATTCTGCAAATCTACAATTTTTAAGCGTGCTATGAGGCCACCTGATACCATTGGTCAACTTGCTCAACCAAACGTTGTTAAGGGAAATACCTAGCCGAACCAAACAGAAAAGCAATTTTCCCATTCCTGTGCTGATACCTCCCATAATTTAATACCATTTATTTTTACGGTACCAAGTTGAACCAAACAGCTTCTGTGTTTTGAGCGACGAGAGTGTTTCTGGCTGATCCCCTTCGGAAAAGGCGTTTGTCCAGTACAAACCCCTTCCCTAAACTTAGAGAAAACTCAAACATAGAGACGACTAAGATTGATTGATACCTTTTCATAATTAATACTAAACACGGGTGTACATAGCTATGTACAAAATCCGTATGGCCAACTAAATTGTATGAATATGTATCATACGTATGGAAACGGGTATGAGTATGTATGTTCGCTGACTCATCGATGGCAAATTTTCCGCGCGGTGGCGGTCGTGGCCGGCGGCCGGGAGGGACGACAAGGTGGTGCTGGGTGGCCACGAGACACTACGAAGCGGCGATGGCCGACACGAGCCTCAACAATGCCTCATAGGTGCGTGCCGATAGGCTTGGCGGCGGCATGCAGGCTAGGACCTGGATGGCAGCGCGACGATGCAATGAACGGTCGAACAGTCTGGAAACAATTTGGTCGAGACAGTCTCATGTTCGGGACGAGGCTAACCGGACTGTCTGGCATCCCTTTTAAGAGTCTCGCTGGACACATGCCGGGTTGTCTTGCGGTGCCTACGCGAGACTATCTTGCGGTCGTGGCGGTCGCGGGGTTGGCCGGCAGCGGTGATCGGCACAGGCACGTATGTAATATAGATCAGGGTTGTACCGCTCGTGTGGAATAGAGGCTAAAAGTATGATATATGCCTATACGTATGACTATACATGGGTATATCAATTTTTGGATATGGGTTTAGACATGGGCTTGGTTGAGTTTGGGAGAGGGGCAAACCTCACTCTCAAATACTAACTGTTACAGTCTTGTCAAACGAGGCCTCAAGTGACTGTACGTGTACAATAGTTTTCATCACATCTGTTAGGTTTTTCAGCTAAAGAGAGCGCCCCATCAGCCATGTACACAAGATGCTAAATTGTCATCAATTTAGAACCTTGTAGATAAGACAGAGATACGGTAACGCATGAACACGAATAATTCAATCAATATTTATTAAAAGAGAGCAGATCAGCTTCGTTCCTCTGCAACAGCCCAGATTAAACAGCATATAAAGATCTAAAAACTAATTGTAACTAGCTAGCTAGGAATAGAAGATCCTAGGTACATACTGGTAGTTTGCACAGTCGTTAAATGGTATTCTCTTAGTTTGCCATTGATCATGGTATACATGTAGAATCAGACTACAAGAGAATATTATTTTACCATCCAACACAAGACAACTTGATGGTAGATAGATAGATGCAGCAAGTGATAATTAATCTCCAAGTTTTGGCCGATCGTTGCATGTTCAGTGTTTCAGCTTCATTTCCGGTGCAAACATGCAGCAACACGACCATTACTTGAGGTGGCTGCGCAGTTCGTTCCTGTATGGATAAATACATACATTCTTATTAACATGTGAAGCAATTATAGAAAAGTAAGCAGGAATAAGAAATGCAGCTATGTACTACCTACTGCTCCCTCCGTTTTAAAATATAAGATGTTTTAGCCTACACACTAAACCTACACACTAAAAAGGGTCTAGATACACTCCTTGTACAAAGCTAAAACATCTTATATTTTAATATACAAGATGTTCCAAGACAGAAACTACAACTATATATACTTGCTATACATGATGTTCCAAGACATGATATTAATATATACTCTTAAAAAAAAAATGATGTTCCAAGACACAAACTACAGCTATATGTACTTACTATGTACAGGCGGGATGTTCCAAGGCACAAAATACAGTCTACCGCTATATATACTTGCTATACATGATGCTCTGCATGTTGAGAGATTGCTTACAGTTACGGCCATTAAGTGTGGCATATAGCCTGCACCAGATGTTGGGGCTCCATTGTTCAATCTGCCTTAGAAGGCCATCCCTGTTCCATCCGAGACTAGCCTGCTTAACAAATTGAACAAATTAATATCCATAAACGGGACTTCTGTTTTGTATAGCTCTGATAGGTTCAAGGTTTGGTCTGAAGTTTAGATTGCACACCTTGAGACCATCTGGAATCTTGTTGAAATGCTTGAACAAAATTTTGGATAACTTTATATAGTCATATGGAAATTTCTTATCATACACAGTACCCATTTCATCCTCGGCGTGTTTAATCAAATCAGACAGTAGCTGCGGATCACCAAACCCATCTGAACTCCTTGGCCACTTCAAACCAGACTTGAAGTTAATG
Organism: Avena eriantha; assembly: GCA_910589775.1. NCBI lineage: Eukaryota > Viridiplantae > Streptophyta > Magnoliopsida > Poales > Poaceae > Avena > Avena eriantha. The sequence continues at coordinate 63,111,720 of OU342741.1, forward strand.
TCAGCGGACACTTCGCGAGAATGTGCGCACGATTCCAGGAGGAATAGACCTTTTTTGGAGTCGTCCCACTGATCTGGGAAATCTTTTAGGAGACGCCCAATGTTTCTGTCAGAACATCCAATGAACTCGCAGAAACTTTGTGTAGCATGATTTGGACGAAATTCATGGGTATTGAAACAATCTTGCACAATTTTCCTTACACTTGCCCATGCCTCATTCACATGAGCTGTAGTATTTGAGCCTTTTGTCACTACGATAAACAAAAAAAATGTTGTTTCGTTAGTACTTTTATCATCTATAGAGTATACAATTATCAAAACAAAAGTTTGTTCTTCAACAAACATGCACCGACATGATTTTATTTCCTGTTTTGCATTGTAACAAAAGTTTCACGCATGTAAATCTACTTGAGTGCTATGCACATTAGCAAATCAGAAACTATAAGAACTATACAAAAAAATTTAAAAAACAAACAAGGATGGTGAAAATTCTATAGAATGTACTTGTAGAAAATTGTGTGCTAATACATGGCCATATGTTTTCTACGCATAAAGAACAAAATGTACATATTTTAACAGCATATTATTCACCGTTTAGGTTTTACCAATTTGATTGCTTATACGATCATATTTTCCCAAAAAATTATTTAGGTGCACAGCTTGCAGTGTTGCAAACTTCGATGATCCTTTTCAAAAAATAATTATTATGATGTCAAAAGATAAAATATAGTGATGATATGTAAGTGGGTTGAGATAACCCGATTCACCTTAGATAAGTACATCTGGTAAATTGTTTCATACTATCTAGCTATTTGAGATCCGAAATTAATTTATTTCCTAGAGTTAGGTGACACAGGTGCCAAACATCAACACATTTTTTTTTTGAAGGCACTAAAAAGTATCATTATTACCATCAATGAGCATGACCTGCAGCTTTGGAGTACCATCGGGCAGGATCTTAATGTATAAGTCCTTTAGAGCAAGATCTATAGGAACCATTTTTTTTGCAATGAGGCTCTCGACGAGAGTTGAAAGATCGCTACATAAAAGTAGATTAAACAAAAGTGAGAAATTGTACTCCCTCCGACCCAAATTAATTGACTTGGATTTTCCTACATTCGGATGTATCTAGCACTAAAACATGTCTAGATACATCCGAATCTAGATAAATCTAAGTCAATTAATTTGGGTCGGAGGAAGTATGAGGATTGCAAGACATATTTAGCAAACCGTAAGCTATAACTTACATAATCATGTTTCTTATCAGTGGAAGCAACGTTCCTTCTTGGGTGAACAGCTCATTGTAGCTCTTGCTAGCCAGCCACTTGCTGAACGTCCCATTGACCACACTGATTATCAAACTTTCACTATTCAGATAGAAGTTGTCCACTTGTATAGCCACGGGGTGATGAAATTGGCTGAGAAACTCAAAGTTTGACGTGAAACTTGCATCAACTGACTTCACTTTCTTCATCAGCCGTGGAGCTTCAACTGAAGCTAGCTTGTATGAGCACTCAGAGAGATCTAGTTCTTTGCCATCAAAGTCTTTTCTCTTTACCTTATAATTCCTGACTTGACATTCAGATTTGATTTTAGACTGTCCGTGGAAAACTTCTTTAATACCTAGGACTAATGTAAACAAAAGTGAATGATTAAGAATTTAATCATCTAAACTAGGAAGGGAAGGAAGCCATACTGGAATAAACAAAATGCACCAACTACAATTATTAGCTAGCTACGTACTTATAGCGTCTTTGTGGGGAAATCCACTTTGGCTCCTATGTCTAGATATACCCATTGTATAAAAACATATTTCTAAATGTTAAAAAAATTGAAGGAAAAATCAGGTGTGTGTCTGACTATTCTATGTTCGTTCACAAAGTTTCGGAAAAAACACATTTACTATGTCTTGTGTAAAAAGACAATTTCATATTCTCTAGTATGACTAGTAACGAAACTTTTTTTCTTTTTAACAAGCCACAAAAAATTTCTTTTTCGCAGAACTTCGTGTGCAAACATAGAATGTTTAGACGTACACCGCAAACTTATTTTTCAATTATTTTTTCCATTTTAAAATGCATGTATTGTGCATTTTCCACTTATTTTGGACATATACATGTGTAATTGAGTGAATTTTTTATGCACGTGGCATCAATGATCCTGGTTTTAAAATATTCAAAATTATATATTTTAGTTTCCAAAAATCTGAAAAAAAACCCGGGATATAGCCAATGATTTATCCCACAAATGTGCAAAATACCAATTTAAAATACTTCATATTATGAGCTACATAAAAATGAAAAAAATGGGGATTTAAGTATACATAGTTTTACATCTCTAAATCTTGTTAGATTTTGTTATTTTTTAGCCGATAGTATAAAGAATTCCGGGTTGAATTTTTCATTCTTATAGGATATAACATTGACTATGCCCAGAATTTATTTTAAGATTATATTGAATATTGTAAATATGGTTTTTGAAAGAAAAATGAAGAGAGCACTAGAGCTCGGGAGCCAAAGACACTTTCCACAAAGTTTGCTTACTGGGAAAATAAATGTTGAAAAATTGTAGCAAGGTAGTGATAAAACAGTCTAACATTTATTTCTAAGGACAAGGCGGTCAATATCTGCGCTCGATTAGTAGTATAGAGAACCATGCAGACTATGCATTGCCCTGTTTATAAGCGAAACCGTGTGAAAAACCACACGAGCCAGGAGAGTCACCCACACGACACAAGGCCACCAAACAAAGCAAACATACACATCCGGCTCCGGGTCTGCCGCCTCGACACACACCACTCAGCACCAAACACACACACGAGCCACAATGGTGCGCAACCCAGCCGCCTCGTAGCCCTCGCTACCTAGTAGAATCCGTGACAGCCGCCCTGACGTAGCAACTAGATCGACCTTCGTATTGCTTGAAGACGAGCCAGTCGGGTCGACGACCTCGCTACCTAGACAGCACCAAAACGCCACCCAAAACCATGCAAGGCCATGATCGTACCTCATTGGACAGCCCGCTGCATAGTGGTTCAAGGCTGTCGCCTCGACATGCCACCACCATCGGGGGCTGGCTTCTCGACATCCGCCTCCCCTGACAAAAGAGCTGCCAGCCCGACCGCTATGAACCAGTCTCACCGTGAGGGAAAACTCCAAAGCGGCACCTCCAACAAGGTAGCAACACGTCTGTCGCCATGGTTCACTCTCGATGGAACTTAGGTTTTCACCTAGAGATCTTAGGACCACTCACGTCGGTTGGGACCGAGCAGTCCACAATGACACCAATAAGAAGAAGAGGGACGCCCTAAAGCGCCGTCGTCATTGGCACCGACCGAAGTCCATGCAAGGATTTTTCCCAGAGCTCGACCCAACCACGAAGCGAGAGGCGCAACGAACCAAGGAGTGATCCACTACCACCAACCATCGATCTCCACTGCATGCCGCATCAGTCGTGACACCTTAAGTGGGCCGAAAGCCCACACCAAATGTGACTATCTCCTCCGCGCAAGGCCTCCTCGTGTTGTCGACACGCTCTCCTCCTCCACGTCGGCACGTCCACGCCAAGATCGTCCCTCGCGACCCAGATCATGCATGTCCACGCCTCTATACCCTTGCACCTCCCGTGGCCGCATCGCACTCCAACAACTGCGCTGCTGCTCGGTGCCGCCCACAACCCGCCACTGTCATGCTTGCCCGCAGCTCCGCCACCAATAGAACCCCCCGCGTTAGGAATCCCGTGAGGGAGAGCCACAAGAGGAGAAAAGGTGCCCCGCCGCCACCTTCCTTAGGGCGCACATAGCTTTGCCGGCACCCCCTCCGGCAGTGGCGATGCAGGGGAGGGTGAGAGGAGGTCGCAAGAGGTGGTGGCAGCTAGGGTTCCTGTGTCACCAGAGCACGAGGGTGGCGTGACACAATGACATTCAGATACATTGGGGGTGATACAGTTTTGATTCTTCTCTGTTATCTACGGTTTAGTCTCCAATTCTCTTATGGTGACCACTGCAGCACTCTACTCTTAGGGCAAACTCGCCTCCAGCTTCTTCGGCCAACGAGTTTATGAATAGAGTGTTAGGTTGCTATCCCACCAAAGTCTCACTTCTAGTGTATTTGTCAAATTCTAGTCGTCGACTTCTAGTGTATTTGTCAAATTCTAGTCCTCGTGGCCAAGCGGCTTTGCACCATCTGAAGTCGTTCAGAAAAAAAGGAGTGTGGCAATGGCGAAGAAACGGCCTGCAGTTTGATGTCCCACTAACACTAGTACACTACCCCTCCCAATGCCACTGCAGCACTGCCAATGGGCTCTTGGGCCTGGGCCTTCACTCAGCTCAAGCTCCATTGGCAGTCTTACTCTATCCTACTCGGTGCGCTCGGCCATGAGACTGGCGACGAGGACGGCGAATAATTTTTGGGACAGAAGGGCCCTTAAAGATGAGACCTTTTGGGGTGGAACATCGCCAATGCTGGCGAGTGGTCGCCACTCGCCGTCGGGTGCTTTCCAATGTGGACGCACTGTGCTCCCTCACGGCGCCGCGCCCCTCACCCACCTCTTGTCCCCGGCTGTGCGCGGATCAAGACCCTTGCCAAGAGGCATGAACCAGCGCGGGGGGCGGCGGTGGCCAGCAGAGCGCTCAGTTTGCGCACCGCGGCAGTCGACCAGCCAATTTGTTGCGTGGCGCTGCAGCCGCGTCGCTCGGCTGTGGCACCGGCCAAGGTGAGGGGTTGGTGGCCGGTGGTTTCTGGGTTAAACAACAGCGTTGCACGGTAGGATTAATCAAACTTCAAGTCGGAGTGATTACGTACCTAGCTGAGGATCGGGAGCCTGGGCTTCAAATTTGTACCGCTGGTCATCCATGGAACCGAGCTCCAGCAGAAGGGGACGAACGGGCGAGGCGAGATGAGACGACTCTGCGCCCTGGAAGAGCAGGCAGAGCAGGCAGGAGCGGCGTGTGTGGTGGGGGTGGGGGTGGGGGTGGGGGGCTGTGGTGGTGGGGTGGGGTGGGGTGACTCCATGGAGGTACTTCCATTCGGGGCAAAGATTCTCGCTTTCTTTCTACCCTTCTTGCTATGCAGACAAAACACATCCCCTAAACGGCAAGCCAATAATTCTGGTCAAGTTGACCAGCTTTTTGCACGGCCCCGACTCAACTTTTTGAAACAAGCCTAGCAAGACTACATTTGTGGTCGACATCATCAAAATCCACGACTTTTTTTCATAGTTTGACGCGTATGTTAACAATTATTTAAAAACCACTAATCAGCTAGTTATGCAATCCAAGAGCATCTTTAAAGGCGTACCCCAAACCCGCCATGTTGGCCCGTTTCTATCCGTTCGGACACGGCCCGGAGTGCGACCCAACAGCGAGCCCAAACACGGAAAACTGCTCGGTAGCGCCCGGGAGTTCCGATGTTTCCGTTTCGCTAAGAGCATGACTAACACCACCCATAAAATACAAACCGTAAATCTATTTACAGGCTACGGTAAACCTGTTGGTAAACCTGTTTTAAGGGTCAGCAAACGCACGATGGAGATCACAACCCATAAACAGAACCCGTAAATAATTTAAGGGTTCATTTGCGGGTTCAGATCGGGCGCTGTTTGATGTTGCTAGCCCGTAACACAGGGTTTTACCCACTTTTCACATGTAAATAAAAATACAAACATATAGAACATCAAACGATCCGCAATAATAGTTTACATCAACATACAATTTATCATCCTAGTTAATTATTGCAACAATATTTTGAATCAAATTTACAACAATTGTTTCAATCAAATAAATAAACAAATGTTCCCGAATAGTTCATCTCACACATACATGCCGAAGGAAAAATGGTAGATCATGAGCGAGAGGCAGAGCGGCGGCCATACAGCTGTCAGTGATGCCGGATGAGATCATTGACGAGCTGTGAGTTGCCTTGTCCTCAATCCGCCGATATCCTTCAAGGAAAGCTTCAAGACAATTGGGGTTTCTTTCAGGCCGCACTCGGGTGCCAACGTTGTCATAGAAGCAAGGTAAGTTTAAACCTCTCTCATCCTCGATGATCATGTTGTGTAGAATTACACAACATGGTATGATGTTGACAAGGGTTTTCTTGTCCCAAAATCTAGCTGGGCCTCGAACAATTGCAAACCTTGCTTGCAAAACACCAAAAGCTCTCTCTATGTACTTGCAGGCTGCTTCTTGTGCCTTGGCAAATATAGCTTCTATTTGATCTTGGGGATCTTTAATGGACTTCACAAAAGCTGTCCATTCGGGATATATGTCATCAGCTAGATAATAGTCCATTGTGTACTCATGATCCATGACTTTATAATTACAAGTAGGTGCCTCTCCAGCCACAAGTTTTGAAAACAAATGAGATCTTTGTAACACATTGATGTCATTGAGGATTCCGGGTAGCCTAAAAAAACAGTGCCAAATCTACAAATCCTGCGAAGCAACCGCCTCGAGCACAATGATAGGATCCTGGCTTTTACCACAATACATTCTATGCCATGCTTTTGGATAATTTTTCCAAGTCCAATGCATGCAATCTATACTACCAAGCATGCCTGGCCATCCTCTTTTTTCATTCATCTTCATTAACCTTTTGGTATCTTCTTCATTAGGAGCTTAGAGATAAGTTGGACCAAACAACTTGATGACCATCTTCGCAAACCTACGCACTGATTCAGTGGTTGTATCTTTGCCTATGCGCAGGTACTCATCGGTGTAGTCCACGGGGATGCCATATGTAATCACCCGCATGGTAGCTGAGATTTTATGATATGCGCTAAATCCTAGGTCGTCGGCAGCGTTGCGCTGTTGCTTGAATATGTTGAGTTCGCCTCGATAGCCTCGACGATTCTCACGAACAAGGAACGACACATTCGGTACCTCCTATGGAAAAGATTTGGTGGATATATAGGTACCTCAGCGAAGCAATCCCCCATAAAGGTTGCGTGGCCGAGAAAGCGGTTGTGCTAGATGTAGGTGTGGCCCATCACCGAGCCGCGCCTCCGATCCAGCAGCTTGGCTCGGTCCTCGTGCTCCTTGACGACGATGAGGAGAATGGCCGTCTCGCAGTCGTTGTCGTGTAGCAGATCCTCGATGTCGGAATCGTCCGACGACGACCAATCGAGCAGATCTTGCTCGACCGAGCTCATCCTCGAATGGCCGCGTGACGATGTCCACGTGTGGATTCGGGCCGTGAAAGCAAAGAGGACGGCCGGGAAGGAGGTCGGACCTTCGGGATCAGTTGCGCGTGGGCGGGGGAGGCCGAATCGAGCGGCGTGCGGCGGCGGCGGCGGTGTGGAAGGGGGGCGCGCACGAAAGGGGGCGAGTGGCGTCGTGAAACTTCAGGGCTGGCCCATGATTTTTTTTCACGGATCGCTCCGTTTGAGGGTGCTGATCTCCGCCGTTTTCTCCCCGAAACCCGTATACTAACAGTTATTATGTGGGTTTACCCCTTTTACGGGTGATGTTAGTCATACTCTAAAGGATTTTAAATGTGAGGTCGTCCCGTTTTCTTCGGTGTGGTTGGTTCCAGTTCCTTCGTTTCCTGGCGCTAGTATACTTTTGGACGGACATCACAGCATGCATGTGGTCTGAGGGCATGTACAATGCTAGGGAAGACATACCTTCTCTTAGCTCTCCACATGATTTAGAGAAGTCACAAAATATAACTTGTACAATGCATGATCTGTTATTGCTATCTCTAACAATTAATGAGAATTAACTATTTTTAGTAAGAAATTGGTTGGCTAAGAGAAGATATATAGTACAATGGAGAAAATAGTCTTCTCTTATTTTTAAGAGCCCTTAGCTAAGGGATGACAACCTTCTCTTTCCTCCAACTAAGCAAAAATTCAACGTGACAAGCATAAGACAAGGCTGACGTCACCGCATTGTACATGCCCTCAGTTTTCTTCTATGGCTTCCTTTGATTCCGGGACAGGAGTTCGTTCACCTGTAGTTGTTTTAGCCGCCACGTCATGGATCCATGCAATGGTGTACTTGCTCACGTACGTGCGTTTCTTTCCTCTTTTTCTTTCTATTTTTTGTATACATTTTTTCTTTCTTTTTTCCTTTTTGTTTTGTTTCTTTATTAGTATGTTCTTTATCTAGATTTTTCTTACTATTTTTTCCCTTTTTCTTTACCTTTCTAAGTCTGGTTCCTATATTATGTGGCTTCTTGTTTTTTCCATTTATATGTAAAAATAGTTACCATGTAGTGCGGGTTTTTTTTGTTTCCACGTGGTCTACTTTCACATGGAACAAATTCTTTTAGTTTTGTTTTTGTTTCATCTAGATTTATTTTTTTGTTCAATAGATTGGTATGATTTATTTGCGCATATGGTTGTGATATACTTCAATTAGTCAAAAAAAATCTTGTTCCATGGGTTTTCTTTAGGGAGCAAAAATTCTTATCGCAATTTGTAGTTGTGATTTGTTTGTTCTAGTTAGTCTATGGTGTTTCTATTTTTGTAGATGTGTTCTGTTTCTCAAGCGCTAAATTTGAGATCCATTTGTACTCGTATTTTATTCCGTGGTAGATGAAGATTTGTCCCACCTTATCCAAAAATTTGTTCCTTGAGAAGTAATTTTTTTATTCCATGGTCTTCAGGACCATATGGTTGGTGGTCGGTGAAGTTTTGTTCCCCGAGAAGTGAAATTTATTCCATGGTCTTCAGGGGCGCTAAATTTATGCTCCACCAATACTCGTAATTTATTCTATGGTCAATAAATTTTGTTCCTAAAAATTATAATTTTGTTTCATGGTCCTTGGGTGCTAATTTTGTCCCACATGTACTCGTATTCGTTTCATGATCGCAATTTTTTTTGTTTCTCATCTATTTTTTACTCTTCTGTACTTATGATTTACCCCTCATGTGCTAAAAACTCTGTTGCACATGGCCTAAACTTGTTTTTCTTTTCTTCCATTTCTTTAGTTTCTTATCTTATTTTTAAGCTAAGTTTTCAATTTTTGGTGATGTTCTTTTTGTTGCTAAGTGTATAACTATTTGTTACTTCGTTTAGAAAGATTGATTTCTCTTATTACAGAAAATTAGTTTCACAATTTTTTTGTTCCCGGGAGTCTTGTGATGCCTTTTTTGTTCCTAGTATATAATAATTTGTTCCGTCATTCAGAAATATTTGGTCCACTTACTCTTGAATATTAGCTTCACAATTTTTTTGTTCCTAGATTATTTTTTGTTACCATGTTCTTTTTTTTGCGTGGAAGATTTGTTCTTTCGTTTATGGAGATGTGTTCCACATAATCTACACAAATTAGTTCCAGTAATATTTTGTTCCTGGATGCAATTATTCCCCATGTTTTATGTACTTTTATTGGTCCCTTTTTTAAGGAATATTCCTAGGTATTTGTACCATCGTTCAGAAAACAATATTTCATGGAGTGTATTTATAGCGTAGGGCACGCCATGCATTGTTCACGCTATGGTGAGATGCTCTCACCTTTGATGCTGTAGCTCACATCACATATGCACCAATCGCATGTAGATCATGACTCGTCCATGGCCATGCAACTGCTCAACCTACCAGTGTGGCCCGCAACGTGGAGTCTACAGCAATCAGCGTGAGCGTTGCATGTGCGTTTTTAGTCCCACCTCGTCGGTTTAAATGGACAAACACCTACATGAACCAAATTTACTTCACCAAGACCGATCATCACGTGAATTGGTGCAGCTGCAAAGACAAGCATATATATGGTCATCATATCAATTGTATGACTCATGATTTACCTTTTGGTTCGTGTTCCGAGACTATGTATGTAATGCTAGGCTCGCCAAGTAAGAATCTTAGTACCTGCATTGTAAAACTGTCTTACACCTATTGTATGCAAATGTAGAGCCTATCACACCCGATCATCACGTGGTGTCTCGAAATGACCGAATTTCTTAACGGTGCATACTAAAGGAAGAACACATTTTTGCCAAAAGTGATATGATACAGTTCTTGTACTTAATCACTATCTTATGCATCATGGTATGATCTCCAACATTCCATTTGTGTAACTCCAAGGACTATGGTGCTTACACTTTGGTTTGTTATAATTTTCCAAGAGTATCCAACTATACTTAAAATTATAACATTACCACATAACACTTGCCTAGGAAAACAAAACTAGATGCTTCTAATCCATATTTTGCATGTTTTTACATGGCTGATGGCTTTCGGAGATAGAACCATTCTTACCTACAAACATGAAACCACAACGATGATAATCAAATTATTAGCAAATCGATGTAAATCGCATATCAACTATAGTAAGAGAGACAAACACCCGCAAGCAACTTATGCAAAACTAGTTGCATGTCAAACGTGGAATGGGTCTCATGTGCGAGGACATGTAAAGTTAGTCTGGGCCGCTTCATCCCACTATGACACCAATATCCAAAATACACAAAGGATGCAATAACATGATCATTAGAGTCCACATATTCATATGTGTTCTACCCGTGCAAAGCATCTACGCATAGATGTCAGTTTCCAAAACCTTTGGGAGATCAGGACGCCTAGTATATCCAACCTTCACAAATTCTCATACAATATGAGAACATGTATTTTACTAAATTATACTCTATCATATTGCAACAAAAAACATTGTTTCAGATATCAAAATATCTTCCAGACATGATGGTTTGTGAAACAATTCTTTTAGCTCCTAAATAACCTTGATTCTAAAACAACTTTTGAATATCAAGGATTATGGAGGCAAGCATGATACTTTAGATACTAACACTAGAATAGTTACTCCTGATTTAATACTATTATTAAACTTCATGCAGTAAATGGAGTTTGCTGAAAGTTTGCAGTAGGACTTCTAAACTTTAGATTGACACTCAAAATAATACGATATCAGTTCGTAAAGTAAATATCCATAATTCTATAGTTCTGTTGTCTCAATTATACATAAGCATAAGGTAGTAAACAGATGCCATTATATACAACAAACTATGAAAATTCAATTTGATTTAGTTTCTGATAAATTTAGTTCAACTTTAATCATATTACTACATGAACTCCCACTCAAAAACAACATCCCTCGTGTATTTTTGGTGATTACATGAACCAAATTCACTACACCAAGACCGATCATCATGTGAATTGGAGGAGATGCAAAGGCAAGCATCTATATGGTCATCATATCAACTATATGAATCATGCTTTACCTTTTGGTTCTTGTTCCGAGGCCATTTTGTACATGCTAGGTTCACCAAGTAAGAACCTTAGTACCTGCGCGTGTAAAATTGTCTTACACCCATTGTACGTGAACGTAGAGTCTATCACACCCGATCATCACATAGTGTCTCGAAACGACGAACTTTCTTAATGGTGCATACTAAAATATGAACACATTTTTATCTTGATATTTAAATGAGGGATCATCTTATAATGCTATTAAGCTCTATTCAAGCAAAATAAGATGCAAACAAATATCATATGCAAAAAGTGATATGATACAATTCTTGTACTTGATCACTATCTTATGCATCATGGTATGATCTCCATCATTGCATTTGTGTAACGCCAAGGTCTATGGTGCTTACACTTTTGTTTGTTATAATTTTCCGAGAGTATCCAACTATACTTAAAATTATATCATTACCATATCCTAACACTTGCTCGGGAAAAACTAGATGCTTCTAATCTATCTTTTGCATGTTTTTACGTGGCTTAGGAATTTTGTAGATAGAACTGTTCTTACCTACGAAACTGAAACCAAAACGATGATAATCAAATTATTAGCAAATCGTTGTAAATCAGATATTGTTACACCCCTAAGATTAAGGCTAGACAAAATCCCAGACCTCCGTCTGATCATAAGCCTAACCTAAATCTTAGAAGCATACAGAGAAAGAATTGGTAACATTACAGTGACCCTATGCCACAAAAAATATTACAATAAGCTCATAACTGAGCAAAGAACAAAATTATTACAAGCAGAGGTCACTGACCACAAATATCAAACAACGAGAGGCAAATTATGCTATTAAGTATAGCAAACTTAACAAATGGCCTAAGAGGCCTAAAGCATAACGATGACGTCCCATTCCATATATTCTAGGTTGCCGACTAGGAACCCCCAACTACTCATCGATGTCGATGCCATAACAAACTCATCTTCTATGGTAACACTTACCTGCTGCAAAAGTATCAACAAAGCAAGACTGAGTACATGGTTTACTCTACAAGACTTATGGCTGGTGGGGTTATTTTGCATAAAGTTGTCTTTCCTTATAAAAGAGGTAGGATAAGCTCGACTAAGTAGAACATTTAAAAAGGGATAATAAAGCGATATCACTAGCTTTGATCATCTTTTGATATCCATCGAATCTTTATCAGTTGAACCTACCAACTAGGATCACCCACTCGAACCCTGAGGAAGCATCCTTAGAACACACTTTACTCTCTTGCCATGTTTTACGATTAGGTTATTCTTCCCTATGATCTTTTAATCCATTCCCAAGTCGTCCATAACCGTGGACACGGCTTTTCGAAAACATTAATACCCTGCAAGGGTGTACAACTTTGCCCGCATGTACCAACCTTCTCTGAGCGCCACTTGACACACTTACTTGGTGTGCTGGCAGAGGGCGATTGACCATGACTTTTACCTTGCTTTCACCGAGACCATGAGTCATGGCCTAGTGAGATACCGCCATAACGGGTCAAGTCCCGAAGCCGGTCCCTAGAGATGTGCGTAGGGACCAAGATTACGGAGGCCGTGAGATGCACACAACCTTGTTTTATTAGATTATTCTCAAAAATCTTACCAAAGGGATTACAAAAATCAAACCGAAGCCTACCAAAACAAGCGACAACTCGCTAATCCTACAACCCTGATGAAGGGTGTCTCTATGAACATGGCCAATATCTCTGACATCCCACTGATGACCCACAAGTATAGGGGGTGTATCGCAGTATTTTCGAGGGAAGTGAAACCCAATTTATTGATTCGACACAAGGGGAGCCAAAGAATACTTATCAGCCTTAACAACTGAGTTGTCAATTCAGCTGCACCTGGAAACAATCTTGCTCACAACAGTTTATCAGTAGCGACAGTTTTGTAATAGCAATAGTAAAGTAACGGCAGTAGTAAAAGTAAAGATAGTAGTAACAATTGCAGTAAATAGTAGGATTAAAGCGCGGTAGGCATAGGGATGGATGGACGGGCGTTGCATGAACAAGACAATTCATATGGCAATCAAGACATAGGGAATTTGCAGATAAATAAGATAAAGCATCCAAGTACTAAATAATCATAGGCATGTGTTCCATATATAGTCATACGTGCTCGCAATGAGAACTTGCACACCATCTTTTGTCCTGCCAGCCCATTTGCCGCGGGGCCTCAAGAGAACTACTGGCAATTAAGGTGCTCCTTTTAATAGAGCACCGGAGCAAAGCATTAATACTCCGTGAACACATGTAATCCTCGCATCAAAGCCATTCCCTCCGGTTATCCCGATTTCTGTCACTTTGAGGCCATTGGTTCCGGACAACAACGTGTGTATACAACTTGCAGGTAAGACCATAAACAATACATTCATAATGAATCAATAACATGTTCAAATCTGAAATCATGGCACTCGGGCCCTAGTGATAAGCATTAAGCATAACAAGTTGCAACAAAGTCAAAAAGCATTAATAATAGATACTAGGCACCATGCCCTAACAATCTGATGCCATTACATGAACGATCTCATCCAATCCCTACCATCCCCATAGCCTACAGCGGGGGATTACTCACTCATAGATGGAGGAAACATGGATGGTCGATGGAGAAGCGATGGTGATGGTGATGGCGATGATCTCCAATTCTCCGTCCTGGCAGGGTGCCAGAACAGAGTTTATGGTTCCAAATCGCGGAATCTAGTGGTGGCGGCGCAGCGGAACTCTTCTTGGAAAAACGTCGAACCCCCCCTTGGTTTTTAGGTCAAGAGGCAACTTATAGGCGAAGAGGGAGGCCGAGGGGGCAGCCGAGGCGGCCACACCACCCCCAGGCGCGGCCTGGCCTGGCCCGCACGGCCAGGTGGTGTGGGCCCCTCGTGGCCCTACTCCGTCTCGTCTTCTGGCTCTGTGAGTCTTCTAGTGAAATAGGATTTTTGGCATATTTTCTGGGATTTTTCCTGATAGTTGATTTTCTGCACAAAAACTAGACACCAAGGTAATTTTTCTGAAAATAGCGTCAGTCCGTGTTAGTTGTATCCAAATCACACAAGTTTAGAGGAAAAACAATAGCAAAAGTGTTCGGGAAAGTAGATACGTTTTGGATGTATCAACTCCCCCCAAGCTTAGCTTATTGCTTGTCCTCAAGCAATTCAGTTGAAAACCGAGTGCGATAAAAGAAACTTTCACGAACACATTTGCTTCATGAGATGTATATATTCTCAGCATATGGTCAACTACTCAGGCAATTCATAATAAAGAGTATGCAACTAAGTTTACTTAATAGTCATTGGAAGCTATGAAGAGATTCCAACTCAAAAATAATAAGTAGCATGAAACATAAACATAAGCAACATTGCAATGCTCATAACAAGGTATGATAGAGTGGTATATCGCTTGCCTTTGATTGTAGAGCAAACATAAATGCCAAGGCACCTCTGAAGTTCAAGTGAAGACTAGAAGTAAAGATATCAAAGATACAAGCATCAAAGTCATAACACAATTAATCAAGTTTTGAGACAAGCACATTACACTAAGAATGACAACTATGCTCTCAAGAAAGTGCTCATAGAATAGGTGGTGACTCAACAAGGGAATGAAAAGGTTTTGAAAAGTTTGAAAGGCTTCCAAATGCTAAAAGTATGGTACTCATTAGCTTTGAGCTCTCATTTCCCCTATCATAAGCATCTTTAAATGGTTAAGATTAAAGTGACACAACTAAGAAGATATACTTGACAAGTTATAAGTTAACATCTCATGCCCCTTACTTACGAGTACCGAACCTCATGCTACTCAACTTCAGTCACAAGTAAGCTCTTGTCATTGTAAGTACATATGTATCATAGAGAACCGCCAACGGGGTACCCCTTGCACATGATACAGGAGCTATCCCATAATCAAAATGACAAGGCAAGCAGACAATGAGCATCTCAGTGATCTTTTTATTTGCTACTTGCATAGGTTTTTATTGAGTATGCTTCATAGAATGCACATTATGGTTATGTTGCAAGTTTCCACCATGATTACGCATGGCTTAGGATAGTGGCCCAGGCGTTTCTCTAACACATATACAAAATCCATGATCTTACAAGTTCCCCTTTTATTTCACACCGCCGGGATCCATAAGCAAAAGAATCATGATAACAACGAGGTACAAAGTACCAGTGCAATGTTGAAAGCGTTCCCTGATGTCTACGCACTTTTATTCTTGTAGACAGTTGTTGGGCCTCCAAGTGCAGAGGTTTGTAGAACAGCAACAAGTTTTCCCTTAAGTGGATCACCCAAGGTTTATCGAACTCAGGGAGGAAGTGGTCAAAGGTATCCCCTCTCAAGCAACCCTGCAATCAAGATACAAGAAGTCTCTTGTGTCCCCAACACACCCAATACTCTTGTCAGGTGTATAGGTGCACTAGTTCAGCGAAGAGATAGTGAAATACAAGTGGTATAGATAATTATAAGTGGTAATGGTGATATAAAATAGCTTGAAGGAGTGGAAAAGACTAAAGTAAGACTGAGATAAAGATGGAAGCAAGTAAACATGTAACAGATCTAATTGCAAACGGTGTTTCAAGGCTTAGAAACAAGGCCTAGGGATCATACTTTCACTAGTGAACACTCTCATATAAATATATTCTTCTTTATGATACTACGCTGAACTACTCTCCGGTTGGACACTCTAATCGTTGGTAGGGCTATAATAGCACACCTCAAAGTTTATGTTTTCCATCTAGAAAACCCCACACTGTCACCTTGAGCACTAGATGGTTCAAACGAACACCACAATTTCATAAAGACATCCAACTCCAAATATAAATCATAACAAGTATTTGTAATCTCTAGCCTAAGTGCCACCATGGTGTGCACACTGTCAACTTCACACACATGGGGAGAGCAAAGATCTATTAAAGCACTTGAGTAGCAAGGTAGATCTATAGATTACAAGATCATGATCACAATATGATCATGCATAGAGAGAGATGAACACATAGCTACTGGTAGAACCCTTAGCCTCGAGAGAGAACCACTCCCTCCTCATCATGGGAATCAGCAATGGTGATGGAGATCGATGGAGATGGCTCTGGGGGCACTTCACTGTCCCGACAGGGTGCCGGAATAGAGACTTTCTGTCCCCCGAATCTCCCCTTCGGTGGCGGCGGCGCTGCGGAAGTTTTCGTGGTTGGAGGCTTGACGATTTAGGGTTTTTTTTTGCATCGGGAGGCTTCTTATAGGCGAAGAGGCAAGGTCGGTGGGCGGCCAGGGGGCCCACACCACCTGGTGGCGTGGCTAGGGCTAGCCCGCGCCACCACATAGTGTGGCCGCCCTATGGCCCCTCTCTGTCTCGTCTTCTGGCTCCGTGAGTCTTCTGGGAAAATAACGACTTTGGCTTTTGTCCTGTCCAATTCCGAGAATATTCATTTTCTGACTTTCCTAGAACCAAAAACAGCAGAAAACAGGCAAGTGACACTGTGGCATCTTGTTAATAGGTTAGTCCAAGAAAGCGTATAAAAATACTCCTAAGTTGGAACAAAACATAAGAAAGTAGGTAAAAACCAAGCATGGAACATCAAAAATTATAGATACGTTAGCAACGTATCAACATCCCCAAGCTTAACTCCTGCTTGTCCTCGAGTAGGTAAGTGATAAAAAGAAAGAATAATTTTTTAGGTGACATGCGCCATCATAAACTAGATCAAAGTATTTGTAAAACATTGATAGCTAGGATCATAGTACTTCAACATAGCATGAAAGATAAAGTTCTAACAATAAGACATATCAACTATGTTGTAACATGAAAGGATACAAACGAAAGATTCATGAATAACAATGATTTGCAAGACGTTTGTTTGTTTCACATAAAGAAAACATAGCATAGTGGCATTCAGCTTGTCCCTCATAGAGTAGCAAACATAAATGCATAGGACACGTTCAAAGTTCATAACAGTGACTAGATACAAATAGTTTAAAACAAGCAATATCAAAGCTATGCATCAATCAACAAGTCTTGGGACAATGCACATAGAACTAAGAATGGCCACTATGCTCTCAAAGTAGGTGCACAAAGATAGAAGGTGGAGACTCAACATAAAAGTAAAAGAAAGGCCTTCATAGAAGGAAGTAGGGATTCAAGTTTCATAAAGAGCTTCCAAAAATTATGGTACTTATTAGCTTTCAGCTCTCATTGACCCTATCATAAGCATCTTGAAGTGATTAAGGTTAAAGTGAACAAACTATGGTGTATATGCTTGACGAAGTATAAGTTGGAAATCTTATGTCCCTTGAATACGAGGGCCTCTCCTCATGCTACTCAAGTTTAGTCACCGGTAAGTTCTTGTCATCGTAAGTAGATGTGTATCATAGAGAACCGCCAACGGGGTACCCCTTGCCCGATGATACGGAAGAATCCCCATATCAAAATGACAAGGCAAGCAGACAACGAGCATCTCAACAATCTTCTTATTTACCATGGGAAAATGGTGCTTTTTTCTCTCTTTCCTATTTTCTCATATATTTTTTTTTCTTTTTCTCTTTTTCTCAATATCTGACTCTTTTTTTATAAGAAGAATGCTTCATAGACAACTCATTATGGTTACGCTGCAGGTTTCCACCATGATGGCATGGATTAGACCAGCGGCCCAGGCGTTTCCCTAACACATATACATAACTCCATGGACTTACAAGCTCCCCTTTCATTTCACACCAACGACATCCATAGACAAAAGATCATGATATCAACTAGGTGCAAAGTACAAGTGCAATGTTGAAAGCGTTCCCCATGACAACATGGTTCTGCTAATCCCCAACATATAAGTGCAAGCATATACAGCATAGACGACACAATGGTTCAAGTTTATTAAGGGCAAGAAAAGTAAAGCGTGCCATCAAGTTCGTGAGAGCTTTAATCACTAATTTTCTCATAACAAGTTTAATTCAGAAGGTAGATAAAAACATGAATATACTTGGAATAGCATATGCTAGTAGATAGGTATGGTGGACTCTTTGGAATAACTTGGTTTTAGGAGTTGGATGCATGAGTGGAACTCATACTTTGGTTGCGGAGGCTTGCAAAAGACTGGGAGCGACCAACTAAGAGAGCAATAATGGCCATAATCATGCAGAGCGACAAAACATCATTGATCAAAGCATAAAGTGATACTACAAGTTGAAAACTAAAGGATCATAAAGGCTATGGTGACTTGGGATAGTCATATCATGGTGTGAGCATGTGCAAAGTCAACCCAAATAAAGCATCAAAGGAGAATACCACAATACTATGCTTTAATATGCTAAAACAACGCATGATTCTTCAAAGGCACATTAAGCAATCTCAATTGTTTATAACAAGTCATGCTACAGCAAATAATACTAAGCATAAAGCCAAAACAATATCAAGCATGACATGACAAAGCATAGACCACAGTCAAAAACAAGCTCTCTTTACCACTTAAGCATGAACTTTCCTACTCTTTTCCAATCCAAACCAAACTATTTGAAAACCAATGCATGAAAGAGGGGGTCCAACCAATTTATTCAGCAAACTAAGAAAACCAAGAAAACTAAAACCAAAATGAAAAACGAAAAAGAAGATGCTCCAAGAACAACACAACTGTGCATGAAACAATAAAAATGGAGTGTTTGGAAGAAACCTGGGATTTTTATTGATGAAGAAGGGGATGCCTTGGGCATCCCCGAGCTTTGACGCTTGTACCTCTTGAATATTTCTTGGGGTGACACGGGGTGGCATCCCCAAGCTTGAGCTTTAGTCCATCCTTCACTCATTCCTTCCATACACCTGAAATTTTTCCTTCATACAAAATTTCACACAATCTTTATTAGCAACATTAGTGCACTCAAGATAATAAGTCTTTAGGTTCAGTTCTAACACCAATAAAACCTCCATTAAAACACTAGCCACTGTAGCACTTCCCTCAAAAATTTCAATTCCCCAAAAGAACTCAAAAAGGAACCAACAAGAAGCAAATGCAAATAATGGCAGAAATCTGTCAAAACAGACCAGCAGGTAAAGACGAATTTTTTCGAAGACCTTCTGTTGCTCAAACAAAAAAGTGTTGAACTAACGAAAGTTAGATAACAACCTGTGGAAGAAGCGCAAAAATTCACGCCTCAAAATTACGTACAGAGATTTACACGAATTTTTACGGTGAAGCACAAATATCTGTTTTGGGACAACAACTTTCCCAATCATTACTTCTTTCTCATTAGTGGTTACTCTTGGCACAAAAAGCAAATAAAAAGGATAAGGAGTGGTTATTAGAGAGGTAATAACTTCCAAGACTCATCTAAAACTTTTGGGTTATCTCCCAATAATTACTTTTCTTTAACGCCTCTAAGTTAGGCATGATAGTTTGAGAAGATGCTCACATAAGACATATGAATTGAAGTAAAAGATAGCATCAAGAAGCAAATTCAAAGCACATTTAAGTCTAACCCACTTCCTATGTATAGGAATCTTGTAAAGAAACAAGTCATGAAAGCACAAAGCAACAAGCTTAGTAAAGCAAAACAAGTGCAACTTCAAGACTTTCAACATAAAGAGGGGAAACTTAATATTATTGAGACACATAAAACCATGTTTCCCTCTCTCATAATAAATTTCAGTAGCATCATAAATAAAATTAACAATATAACTATCACATAAAACATTCTTATCATGAGCCACATGCATAAAATAATTAATACTCCCTACATAAACATAGTCATTCTTATTAATTGTAGTGGGAGAAAATTTAACAAAATAGCTATCATTATTATTCTCATCACCTCAATCATCAAATATAGGAGGCATATTATAATCATAATTAATTTTCTCCTCAATAGTAGGTGGACTGAAAATATCATATTCATCATTGTAATCATCATATATTGGAGGTATAATATCATCATAAGGAATAGAATAGTTATCTTCCAAAGTGTGTTCATTTGTAAACATATCATCATTGGAAGGAGCATGGATAGCACTAATAGTATAGCAATTATTAATATCATCATTTTCAGAATTGGTACCGAAGAGATTTTCAATATCAAAAGTAGTGTGCTTTTCCCAATCATGATCACTACTATAGGTAATAGGCATAGGAACATCATCGAGTTCAGACTCATCAAAAACTATAATAGGAGCAACATGCTTAGGGGAAAATACTGTTTCCTCTCTCCTTTTACTTCTCCTCTTCTTCTTTTTCTTCTTCTCTTTAGGATGGAGAGGCTTGAAAGGAAGCTTCTCCATATACCCTGGTTCATTATTAGAGACAATATAAGAAACTTTGGAGGATTCCTCCTTTTCATTAATAAGATCAAAACACATATTAGTCCTGTCATATTTTGGTAAAACCTCATCTTCTATAATATTTTGTATGTAAGTATTTGTGTGGAAATTATCAACACAATAAAGATGACAACCATGCAGGACACTATTCATATCAAAAGCACCCATATCTACCAAAGAGGTTTTTCTTGATAACTCTTCACACCCCAAAAATAATGTAAGTTCATCATGCTGATTAGGAGTGATCATGTCATCACAATACAAACTTGTAGTACTCATTGGATTAGAAGGGATATTATTATGGCCTGAGCATTGAAAATTGAAATGACCCACTTCGAAGCAAAGTTCACAAATAAAAGGATAAAGGGAAGAAACTTTTTTACCAAGATCATTTAAAGCCCTATACCACATTCTAGTTTTTTCATTCCTGTGGGTTATACAATATTCTTCTTCAATTTGATTATTCTCACAAGGTCTATGTATTCCACAAAAATTAACATGCTTATAAGAAATAGTACTTTCAGAGGTTTGAGCATGTTTATTGCTATCATTAATAACAAATTCATTTTCCATGCAAGTGTCTTTAAAAGGCTCATGATACATGTCCCATTTTTCTTTAGGAGCATTAATATGAGAAGCAAAGGTTCTAAAATAATCAACGAGAATTTGAGGATCAAGACCATATTTAGCACTAAGCTCTTGAAGATCAGCAATTTCAGCAAAAGACTTAATGCAATCATACTCATAGTTTATACCTGGTTCTTTACCTTTGTTGTTATCCCAATCTTTGGTATTTCTTTGAATTGTTTCAAGAAGATCCCACTTAGCTTTGACCTCCTTACTCATGAAGGATCCCTCTAAACAAGTATCTAGATAGTCCTTGTAATGTCCTGAAAGCCTTGCATAGAAATTATTAATAACAATATTCATGGGGAGCTCATGAATGGGACATTTGAGCATTAGTGACTTCAATCTCCCCCATGCTTGGGCAATACTTTCTCCATCATGAGGATGAAAATTATAAATATAATTCCTATCTTTATGAATTTCATGAGGAGGATAAAATTTGGAGTAAAAGAGAGATTCAAGTTCCTTCCACTCCAAATGATGAGGATCATCTAGTAGCTCATACCACTCCCTTGCTTTGCCCTTAAGTGATAAAGAGAATAGCTTCCTCTTAACTTGGTTCATTGAAATACCTGCACACTTGAACAACCCGCATAATTCATGTATAAAGAGTAAATGATCACCAGGATGGACAGTTCCATCTCCAAAGTAAGAGTTATTCATAACACGCTCAACAATTTTTATAGGTATTTTAAAAGAGATGCTTTCAGTAGGTGGATTTAAAATATCACAAGTATCGTTAGAATTACCACATATGGGAGATAAAGTATCATCAAAGCAAATTTTCTTCTTTAAAGCTGGGGAACTAAAAAGATCATTTTCATAAAAACCAACTTCCCCAAGCTTAGACGTTTCCATAGCATTAGTAACAAAGGTGTTCAAAAGATTCATACTAATAACATTGCTATTAGCATGTAAACAAAGTTCCATGGGTTATTTAATTTTCTTTTTAGAAAATTCATTTTCTAGCTTAGGAAAAATACTAAAAAGCTCTCTAATTTTGTTGTTGTTTTCCATTAAGCCTAACTAGTGAAAACAAGAAACAAAAAGAAAAAATTGCAGAATCTAAAGGAAATAACTTCAAGCACTCAAACCGGAGGATGTGAGTGCCTTTTACCTTACCTCCCCGGCAACAACGCCAAAAATAGCTTGATGTCTACGCAGTTCTGTTCTTGTAGACAGTTGTTGGGCCTCCAAGTGCAGAGGTTTGTAGAACAGCAGCAAGTTTTCCCTTAAGTGGATCACCCAAGGTTTATCGAACTCAGGGAGGAAGTGGTCAAAGGTATCCCCTCTCAAGCAACCCTGCAATCAAGATACAAGAAGTCTCTTGTGTCCCCAACACACCCAATACACTTGTCAGGTGTATAGGTGCACTAGTTCGGCAAAGAGATAGTGAAATACAAGTGGTATAGATAATTATAAGTGGTAACGGTGATAGAAAATAGCTTGAAGGCGTGGAAAAGACTAAAGTAAGACTGAAATAAAGATGGAAGCAAGCAAACATGTAACAGATCTAATTGCAAACGGTGTTTCAAGGCTTAGAAACAAGGCCTAGGGATCATACTTTCACTAGTGAACACTCTCATATAAATATATTCTTCTTTATGATACTACGCTAACTACTCTCTGGTTGGACACTCTATTCGTTGGTAGGGCTATAACAACACACCTCAAAGTTCATCTTTCCCATCTAGAAAACCCCACACTGTCACCTTGAGCACTAGATGGTTCAAACAAACACCACAATTTCATAAAGACATCCAACTCCAAATATAACTCATAACAAGTATTTGTAATCTCTAGCCTAAGTGCCACCATGGTGTGCACACTGTCAACTTCACACACATGGGGAGAGCATAGATCTATTAAAGCACTTGAGTAGGAAGGTAGATCTTTAGATTACAAGCTCATGATCACAATATGATCATGCATAGAGAGAGAGAGAGATGAACACATAGCTACCGGTAGAACCCTTAGCCTCGAGAGAGAACTACTCCCTCCTCATCATGGGAATCAGCAATGGTGATGGAGATGGTGGTGGAGATCGATGGAGATGGCTCCGGGGGCACTTCCCCGTCCCGGCAGGGTGCCGGAACAGAGACTTTTTGTCCCCCGAATCTCACCTTCGGTGGCGGCGGCGCTGCGGAACTTTTCGTGGTTGGAGGCTTGACGATTAAGGGTTTTTGCATCGGGAGGCTTCTTATAGGCGAAGAGGCAAGGTCGGTGGGCGGCCAGGAGGCCCACACCACATGGTGGCGCAGCCAGGGCTAGCCCGCGCCACCACATGGTGTGGCCGCCGTGTGGCCCCTCTCCGTCTCGTCTTCTGGCTCCGTGAGTCTTCTGGGAAAATAACGACTTTGGCTTTTGTCCGGTCCAATTTCGAGAATATTAATTTTCTGACTTTCCTGGAACCAAAAACAGCAGAAAATAGGCAACTGGCACTGTGGCATCTTGTTAATAGGTTAGTCCAAGAAAGTGTATAAAAATACTCCAAAGTTGGAACAAAACATAAGAAAGTAGATAAAAACCAAGCATGGAACATCAAAAATTATAGATACGTTAGCAACATATCATTCCCCATGATACATGGTTCTACTAACTTCAACTTATAAAGCGCAAGCATATACGCAACAAAGATGGACACAATGGTTCAAGATTATTAAGTGCAAGAAAGTAAAGTGTGCCATCAAGTTCGTGAGAGCTTTACTAACTAACTTTCTCATAACAAGCAAACATTTTATTCGTAAGAAAACAAGGCATACTAAATATGCACGGAATAGCAAATGATGATAATAGGTAGGTATGGTGGACACTTTTGGCAATATTGGTTTTAGGGAGTTGGAAACATGATTAAAGCTTATACTCAGTGCAAGTGAAGGCTAGCAATAGTGAGGGAGCGACAAACGAGAGAACAATAACTGTCATAATCATGCTTGCGACAAAACATGACTAATCATGGCATGCAAGTGATTCAAGACCCCTGAGGCAAAATAATTCATCGAGGCTTAACTGATTATTGTGTCAGTCATATGCATGCATGAGCATGTGCCAAGTCAATTCAAGTGAAACATTCAGAGGAGGATACCACAGTGTCATACCAAGTTATGAACAGAGCAATGCAAGCAAACATTCATATGACATGCTACAAACTATTAGAGTGCTAGAGCTAATCATAAGAAAGAAAGAACTACTAAGCATCCATAAATAACATACACCCTACATGAACAGACTAAGCTTGCCCACAATGATGAGTATATGTACAAAAATGAAAACAAATAGAGTTCGTTACCAGCCTCTTACCACACCTCAAGTTGTCGTTAATCCTCATTATTGCCCTTCACTTGTGTAGCTTGAATAATAACATGAAACCAAATTCCACTGAGGACTGATGAACCCTGCAACAAACTCACAAAACCAAAGAAGAACAACAAATATTTTTGGTGTTTTTTATTTTTAAAGGCGAGAACAAAAAGGAAAAACAAGCAAGGCAAAATCTTTTTGGGTTTTTCGAATAGTTCAAACAAAGCAAAAAGGAAAAATCAAACCAAGGCAAAAAGAAGAAGAAGCAAACAAAGAGAAACAACGGAAATATTTTTGGTCTTTTTGTGTTTTAGAAAGTAAAGAAAGAACAAAAACTAAAAAGAGAACGAAGCATGGATATACAAAGTGTCGACTAAACATGATATGGAGATGAGTGTGATGTTGGTGTACCTCCCCCCAAGCTTAGGCTTTTGGCCTAAGTGGGTATCAACCCCAACGCGGGTAAGGGTTCCAAGCAGGCGGGTCATTGTAAGAATGATCGTGGTTAGGCCCTTGGGAAGAAGCTCCCCAATCATAGGTAGGCTGCTGATATGAAGACTCCCCCTCATTCGAGGGCTGGACCGAATCATCTGTAACCTCCCTTCCAGTATCCTGCTCCTGTTGGGAGAGCTCCCTCAGGTATGCATCGAGTTCTTCCTTGGTGAGTGATCATCCTACCCTAGTATCAAGGTTAAACAAAACGGGTGCAGGCAAAAGAACAGCTCGCTCGGACTTACTCCTTCTCCAACCAGCCTTGAGAAAGGTTATTTCATAAGACAAATCACTCAAATTAGCCCAAGAAGAAACAAATTTATGCTGTATCATGGAATTAAGGTCAAGCCTCTCTATGGGAAACTGTAGGTCTAGATGATGAGGCACTACACCATGCAAAGCTAATAAATGAGAGGCGATGAGGCCTCCACAAATTCCACCTTTCTCGCGGTTAGCAGTAAGACGGAAAGCTATCAAGACACCCAAATTATAAGTCCTATCTTGTTTTAAAGCAGCTGAGATGAATGCTAGATCATAAGAGGACAACTTATTAGCAGTTTTCCTAGCGAGAACACACTTGGCAATAAAGTAAGCAAAGTAGCGAATAGACGGGAGATGAATGTTACGGATTTTCCCGCTCTCCTTTGAGAAGCTGCTCCCTTGGCAAATCTCCGCATACAAATCCATGAGTGGTGCAGGTCGTTCTTTAATCCTTCCACACGATCCCCACTGAGGTACCTTAATAGCTGCACAAAAGTCATCAAGAGGAAGGTCAACAGCTATATTCTAAATTTTGTAGTGAACCATGGGGTTAGGCAAAGAGCAACTAAATCGAAAGTCCTGCACTACAGACATAGTTAGTTTCACAAATTGACAAGGTTCATCCTCCACAAAATGCTCCAAACCTGCATTAGCAACTAAAGTATGGAAGTCCTGGGAAATTCCTGCAACCCTCATGAATTCGGGGCATGGATAGATGGAAGGAAAAACTTCCTCCTCTCGGTGAACCTTCATAACCTCAGACACCCTCAGTTCATGTTGGTTGAGGTGGTGTTCATTCATCTTCTATTCTAAAATTTAAACATCCATTATACAAGTGATTGCAAAGTGAATACATAATGAAGGAAACTACTCATAGGGACTTGTAAGAGGCCGAAACATGCATCAAAACAATATCTCTAAGAAATGAACAAGCTTACAAGCTCTCATAACCTGTCACCTACAGCAGCAAAATACTCAAGATATAAACCACTAAACACAAATCTACTTGGACAAGCAGAGGAGTCACATACGAGAACAAATGCTCCAAATTTCAGCAGCAAAGATGGGCTGAGCAAGGAGATTGAAAAATCATGGACAAGAACAGCAAGAACGCGATTTCAAGCAATGAACTGGTGTTTTCTCGGGAGAGAGCGAGCAGTAGGAAGTGAGAGAGTGAGTGGACGGCCAGGGGTGGCCCACACCATGGCCAGGCGCGCCCCTGGGCTGGCTGTGCCACTAGGTGGTGTGCCTGCCTGGTGGGCCCCCTAGTACTCTCCAGGCACTTGTTTGCCCCTTTTTTCACATAAAAATTTAATATGAATTTTCTGGATATTTTCGGGACACTTTATTTTTGAGCAATTTTTAGGTATAGATGACTGATTTTCTGATAGAAAAAGGTTTCTGAATGATGCTATGACAAAACAAAACTAAAACTTCAGAAGTTCTAAGACACTCTAGCATGCAAGCAACTAACAACAGAAAAGTAAACTAAGCGAAAGCAAAAACTAAAATGGATAAAATAAAAGTAAGCGGAGATAATCATGGTGAAAACATTGTTTTGTTCATTAAAATCCCTTTGTTAACAAGGTTGATCAGGTCTTGTTACCATTTTTTTTATATGAAACAAAACTTTGTATTCCACTAATGATTATGTTACCTCAACCTTGATAGCAATGGTCCCAATCATAATAGTTTCATATTTTTCTCGTGGTATGGGACAATATATTTCTCCAACTTGAATGCCCTCAACATATTCGATTGAATTCAAACCATAAGTCCTATCAATCTTCTTGGGGAAATAGACAGTATGCTCCTTGTCATTAACATTAAAAGTCACATGTCCTTGATTACAATTAATAACATCTCCTGCAGTGTTAAGAAAAGGTCTCCCAAGAATAATAGACATATCAAGCAATTATGAGCCACTTGAACAGGTACATCCTCACATATACCAATAGGAATAGTGGTAGATTTATCAGCCATTTGTAAAGATATATCAGTTGGTATTAGTTTTTCCAGTTGAAGTCTCTTATAGAGAGAAAAAGGCATAACACTAACTCCTGCTCCCAAATCACACAAAGCAGTTCTAACATAACTATTTTTAATAGAGCAAGGAATGGTTGGAATCCCTAGGTCTCCAAGTTTCTTTGGAACCTTACCATTAAAGGAATAATTAGCAAGCAAAGTACAAATTTGTTCATTAGGGATCTTCCTTTTATTCGAAACAATATCCTTCATATACTTTGAATAAGGAGGCAATTTAATAGCATCAGTCAAAGGAATTTGCAGGAATAAAGGTTTCATCCACTCACAAAACTTATTATAGTGTTCATCTTCCTTTGACTTGTGTTTCTTATCAGGGAAAGGCATAGGTTTTTGGACCCAAGGCTCTCTTTCACTACCATGTTTCTTAGCAACAAAATCTTCTTTAGTGTATTTAGTATTCTTAGTGTGCCTTTCAGGTTCTTCTTCAACTTTTTCTTTATCAGGAACATCATTTTCTTCATCACCACTTTCATTTTCAGCATCAGAGACAGATATACTATTAGGATCTTTAGCAGGTTCAGAGGGTTCTACAATAGTTTTATGTTTCTTTTTTCTTTTCTTAGGAGTAGTACCACTATTTTCAGCTTGTTGAGAATCCTTCTCAATTCTTTTAGGATGCCCCTCGGGATATAGAGGATCCTGGGTAGCAAGACCACTTCTAGTTCTAATTTCATAAGCATGTTTTTCTTTAGCAGCATTAACAACAAGTCTTTTTGTACTTCAATAAGCTGATCAATTTGAGTTCGAACCATTTGAAAATGTTTAACAAGCATTTTAACATCATTAGAGGTTCTTTCCACAATATCCTTCAACTCAACAATAGCTCTAGAGTTTTCCATTAAATGATTTTGCACCTTTTAATTAAAATTATCTTGCTTAACAATAAAAATATCAAATTCTTCTAAGCATTGATTAGGAGGTTTAGAGTAAGGGATATCACCTTCATCAAAATGTTGGAGAGAGTGTACCTCAATAGTGGACGAGTGGGAGATTGGCTTACATAATTCTTCTATAGGAGGTAAATTCTTGACATCTGCAGCTTTAATTCCCTTCTCCTTAAGACATTTCTTGGCTTCCTTCATCATTTCATCATTTAGTTCAATAACTCCCCTCTTCTTTGATGTTGGTATAGACGCAGGGATAGTTGGTTCTGTTATAGTTGTCTCAGGTATTGGTTCAGGAGGAGTCCAATCTTCATAATTCTTGCTTATTTTAGCCATTAATTCCTCAGCTTCCTTGGGAGTCCTATTCCTGAAAACACAATAAGCAGAACTATCTAGGTATGTCCTAGATTCTTCAGTTAGTCCATTATAAAATATGTCACGAAGCTCATTCTTAGGTAATGGACATCCAGCCTGTGCATGAATCAAAGCACAAAACCTTGCCCATGATTCAGGCAATATCTCTTTTTCCCCCTGTTTAAAATCAAAAAGTTCATGCAAAATAGCATGTCTAGCACTAGGTGGAAAATATTTCTAAAGGAAGGTACTAATCAAGCAATCAGGGCTATCAATAGATCCAGGAGGTAAATTATTAAACCAAGGTTTAGCTTCTCCTTTTAGTGAAAAAGGGAAAAATTTAGCAACAAAGTAGGTGCACATCTTAATATCATCAGAAAATAAGCCACTCATGGTAGAAATCTCAGTCATATTGCTACCGCACTTTCATTCTTATTCCCACAAAAAGGTTCTTTCTCAACAATAGCTATGTAAGATAGATCAAGAGAGAAATCATAATCCTTACTTTAATGTTTATGGGAGATGCAGCATACTTAGCATTAGGAGACAATTTGGGTTTTATAATACCCCTCTCAAGGAGACTCTTAATAGCACTCCTATCATGAGTGTTTTGACATTCTTTAATAAATTCATCGGTCATCTCTATATAACCATCCTCAATATCATAGCTCTCTCTAGATTTAGGTGAACTGACAGGTCTAGTAGTGTCTTCATTAGGAGTTTTAGTATTTCCAGCTATAGTTCTAGCAATCGTAGCGTCTAGGAAAGGACCTAATGAACCACTCTTATCAAGCATAGTAGAATTAGCATCATAAGTATCAGAAGTTTCAGATTCAGCAGTAGTAGCAGTGTGTGTAGCATGTGTATGTGGTGGTGTAAGGAGCTTACTCATAACAGATGGTGAATCAAGAGCAACAGAGGTGTTCAGAACCGTACCTCTCCTTGTAGTGGATGGTAAAATAGGAACCTTGCCATCACGAGACTTACCCATGATGGATGGATGGCATCGAACAATAGTGATTCCAAGTGAACTTGATAAATAAAGCTATGCTCCCTGGCAACGGCGCCAGAAAATAGTCTTGATGACCCACAAGTATAGGGGGTGTATTGTAGTATTTTTGAGGGAAGTGAAACCCAATTTATTGATTCGACACAAGGGGAGCCAAAGAATATTTATAAGCCTTAACAACTGAGTTGTCAATTCAGCTGCACCTGGAAACAATCTTGCTCACAGCAGTTTATCAGTAGCAACAGTTTTGTAATAGCAATAGTAAAGTAACATCAGTAGTAAAAGTAAAGATAGTAGTAACAATTGCAGTAAACAGTAGGATTAAAGCGCGGTAGGCATAGGGATGGATGGACGGGCGTTGCATGGACAAGACAATTCATATGGCAATCAAGACATATGGCATTTGCAGATAAATAAGATAAAGCATCCAAGTACTAAATAATCATAGGCATGTGTTCCATATATAGGCATACGTGCTGGCAATGAGAACTTGCACAACATCTTTTGTCCTGCCGGCCCGTTTGCAGCGAGGCCTCAAGGGAACTACTGGCAATTAAGGTGCTCCTTTTAATAGTGCACCGGAGCAAATCATTAACACTCCATGAACACATGTGATCCTCACGTCAAGCCATTCCCTCCGGTTATCCCGATTGCTGTCACTTCGGGGCCTTTGGTTCCGGACAACAATATGTGTATACAACTTGCAGGTAAGACCATAAACAATACTATCATAATGAATCAATAACATGTTCAGATCTGAAATCATGGCACTCGGGCCCTAGTGATAGGCATTTAGCATAACAAGTTGCAACAAAGTCAAAAAGCACTAATAATAGATACTAGGCACCATGCCCTAACAATATGATGCCATTACATGAACGATCGCATCCAATCCCTACCATCCCCACAGCCTACAGCGGGGGATTACTCACTCATTGATGGGGGAAACATGGATGGTAGATGGAGAAGCGATGGTGATGGTGATGGCGATGATCTCCTCCAATTCCCTGTCCCGGCAGGGTGCCAGAACGGAGTTCATGGTTCCGAATCACGGAATCTGGTGGTGGCGGCACAACGGAACTCTTTCCGGAACAACGTCGAACCCCCCTTGGTTTTTAGGTCAAGAGGCAACTTATAGGCGAAGAGGGAGGCCGAGGGGGCAGCCGAGGTGGCCACACCACCCCCAGGCGCGGCCTGGCCTGGCCCGCGCGCCCAGGTGGTGTGGGCCCCTTGTGGCCCTACTCCGTCTCGTCTTCTGGCTCCGTGAGTCTTCTAGTGAAATAGGATTTTTGGCATATTTTTCCGGGATTTTTCCTGATAGTTGATTTTCTGCACAAAAACTAGACAGCAAGGTAATTCTGCTGAAAACAGCGTTAGTCCGTGTTAGTTGTATCCAAGTCACACAAGTTTAGAGGAAAAACAATAGCAAAAGTGTTCGGGAAAGTAGATAAGTTTTGGACGTATCACCTACCAACGCAAATCATCTAAATGCAAAGGCCTCGACAGTCCCTTAATGGCGAGAAAGTGGCATAACCGATCTGGCAGACCCTCAGCCCGTACCAGTATACTGATGACCCACAAGTATAGGGGTGTATCACAGTATTTTCGATAAGTAAGAGTGTCAAACCCAACGAGAAGCAGAAGGTGTGGATGAGTGTCTTGGAGAAGGAATTCTCTGTAAATACTTAGCAAACGGATTTTTAGGGTTTTTTGATAATGTAGATAAATAAAGTACGAGTAAATAAAAGACAATAATAATAAATGTAGCAAGTGGCCCAATCCTCCCTTTAGCAAAGGAGAAGCCGGTTGTATTACTTAATATGACCAAACATTCCCGAGGACACATGGTAATATCATCAAGTGCTTTTGCTTCATATAGTTGATTAATCTTCTTTAGTTTGACAAGTATTGTGTGGGTGAACTTGTGCTAATGTACTGACCTTCCTAGGACTAATACATACTTGTGATTATACCCCTTGCAAGCATCCGCAAGTACAAGAAAGTAATTAAGATAGAAACCTAACCACAACTTTAAACTCTGAGATCCTAACATCCCTTGTGCAAAGGTTTCCTAACAGGGGTTTAGATTTCTATCACTCCGGCAACCCCTACGATTAGTAGCCAAATACACAATGCATTCCCCTAGCCCTATAAAGTTGAAGTATCATGTAGTCGACGTTCACATGACACCACTGGAAGAAATACACCGCAACTTAATTATCAAACCATTGAATCTTTCTCAACACAATTCCACTACTAACAACATGACTTCTCCCATGTCCTCAAGAACTAAACGAACTACTCACAAGACATCATATGAATCAAGATCAGAGATGGAATAATGATAAGTAACAATCTGAACATAAACGATAATTCAATGGTTCCACTCAATAGCATTAACTACAACAAGTAATCAACATCGGGAAAGTTTCCCCTAAGAACTATGCAAGATTCAACCCAATTGTTACAGCGGTATGATGGTAGTGATGATGGTGCTGGTGGAGTTGATGGTGGTGATGATGATGATCCCAATTAAGTCCATCTTGATGGTGGTGTTGATGGCGACGGTCTCCCCTCTCCGGGAAGGAATTCCCCCAGCAGAATCTATCTGCTGGAGAGATCTTTCTCTCTCTGTAGGTTTCTGCCCTGCAGAGGCGGCGGAACCTTCCTGTCGTTGCTCCCCCAGTCTTATGGTTTCGTGGGGGATAATATACGCCAAAGGGTAGAGCTGGAGGTGGGCCAGGGTGGCCACACCACTTGGTGGCGTGGTCAGGGCTGTCCCGTGCCAGGGGGTGGTGTGGGCCCCCTGTGGCCCATCTCCACTCCCCCTTTTGGCATCCTTCGTCTTCTGGAAAAATAGGATTTTCCATAATTTTCCGAGATTTTCTGATCTTCACGAATTTCTCCTCGAAACGGTGCCTTTTCCATCAGAATCCTGACTTCAGCGGTCCATCCTCCAAAAGTCATCAACCATGCAAAAACATATGAAATAACATAAGTATCATCACTTAATATGAAATATATCAATGAATAACAGTAAATTATGATATAGAATAGTGATGCAAAATGGACGTATCAACTCCCCCCAAGCTTAGACTTCGCTTGTCCCCAAGTGAAAACTGAGCTCAATAAACATGACCTCAGGTTTATGGAGTGAAGTGTCGATAAAAGAATACAGACAAGAAGCATCACATTCATCAATACATAAATCATAATAGAATACAACTTACTATTATATAACTTAACTTGCAATAAGTAAAGGAAACACAATAAAGATACACAAAGTAAATCATAATTGGTAATGGCAAACTTTGCTCTTGGTCAAAGAATAGTTAACAATTTGCAGGAGTTCAAACATAATGGGGTTTTCAATGATAGCTTTCAAAGTAATACTCACTAAGATGAGAGCAATGTGCAAAACAATGAACGTAAGAAACATGATTAAATAAATCATCATATAAATGAATGAAACACAACAACTCAAAATACTTGCTGAGATAGAATGGAATAGGTTTACTGACTCTACTAAAAGGTAAAAGATAGGCCCTTCATAGAGGGAAGCAGGGATTTCAAGTTTCATTAAGAGCTTCCAAAAATTATGGTACTTATTAGCTTTCATCTCTCATTGCCCCTATCATAAGCATCTTGAGGTGATTAAGGTTAAAGTGATCAAATATGAGGATATGCTTGACAAGTTATAAGTTGAAATTTCATGCCCCTTACTTACGAAGACCGAACCTCATGCTACTCAACTTTAGTCACGAGTAAGTTCTTGTCATTGTAAGTACATGTGTATCATAGAGAACCGCCAACGGGGTACCCCTTGCCCCATGATAGATGAGCTTTCCCATATCAAAATGACAAGGCAAGCAGACAATGAGCATCTGAGCGATCTTTTAATTTGCTATTTGCATAGGTTTTTATTAAGGATGCTTCACAGATTGCTCACTATGGTTATGCTGCAAGTTTCCACCATGATTAGGCATGGCCTAGGCTAGCGGCCCAGGCGTTTCTCTAACACATATAAAAACTCCATGAGCTTACAAGCTCCCCTTTTATTTGGCACCGCCAGGATCCATAAGCAAAAGAACATGATATCAACCAAATAAACTGCAATGTTGAAAGCGGTTCCCATGGTAACATGGTTCTGCTAATTCACAACTTATAAAGTGCAAGCATATACGCAACATAGATGGGCGTAATGGTTCAAGTTTATTAAGTGCAAGAAAAGTAAAGTGTGCCATCAAGTTCGTGAGAGCATTAATCACTAATTTTCACATAACAAGTTTAATTCGGAAGGTAGATAAAAACATGAATTTACTTGGAATAGCAATAATGCTAATAGGTAGATATGGTGGACACAAATGGCATAGGTTTTGGTTTAAGGATTGGATGCACGAGAAGCACTCCCTCTCAGTACAGGTTTTTGGCTAGCAAGGCTGGGTAGCAAACATAAGAGTTGAAGGAAACAAACAAACAAACATACAAGTGATAAAAACAAACATGCAATCTTCCTTGGAAGCACAAAAAGATCTTAACTAGAGAATACTAAGCTTATGAGCCAATCAAGAAAGAAAGATGATAAAATTATATTTCTTGAAAGTACTTTTATCTTTTTCATTCAATTCTCATAATAGTGTTGCTACTGACCAAGCCATGTTTGCCAAAACCAACTAAATTTATTTCATGATCCCAAAGTGATACCTATACTAACAACAAGATCAATCATATAACACAAATTGAAAACTAATATAAGATATGCAAAAGAGTAAATGATAGAACTTCTCATTAATATTCCATAACAAAAACTCACACCAAGGGATACATAGATATCTAACTAGAGGAGAGACACTTCCATAATGCAAACCATCCTATATGGTAACTTCTCTATTCAAGATATGACTCTACTAAAAAGGTAAAAAGATAGAAGATAATGATGTGATACCGCGACACTCCCCCAAGCTTGGAACAAACCAAGAGGATGCCAAAACCTGATGATGAATTACTCCTTCGGTGGCGGTGGTGTTCTCTCGATGAGATTTTCAATCAACTTACTCAAGTCCTCAATATCGAAGGTGAGAGTACGAATCAACTCCGAGTTGTCCTCAATGCGGTTCATGATCATGTTAGGCTGTGAATCCCAACTCGTACGATTCTTTCCCCACTCTTCCTCCTTGAAGCCTTCTTTTCCTGTATGGTTAGAACATGGCATATCCCAATTGGAGGGTAGTTTCTCCTTTGGCATATTCTAGAATTGATGCTCATGTATAAGGGCACGGAAAGGATTCTTGGTGCGTGGAGAAGATGACCGCAAAGCCAAACAGTGGCGCAGAGTCTTCCCTCCAGTGGACATCCGTGCAGTCCTCTTGAACTTGGAGGGATTTGCCACCACTCCGATGCTTGCAATGGTGGTCCTGGTGTGCGGGTGCTGGTCTTCCTTTTCCTCCTCTTCGACTTCACTCTCCGTGTCCTCTCCCTGCTCAGAATCTTGGAGATCCTCCTCTGCAGGCTCCTTGCCCTTATTGTTGGCGGAGACCATTGTGCTTCTAAACTTTTAAAAATAGTTCATGGCAGAAACAGATTGAAATGAAAACACGACGAAAACACGATATACGAACCTCGGGGGATTATATATTACGAAGTTTTACAACAAAAGGAAAGTACTGGGAGAAAACGGGTCAGAGACGGGTTCCCGAGCGGCCACACCCCCTGGTGGTGTGGCCAGGGGGGCCACGCCACCAGGTGGTGTGAGCCACCCGGACTCCGCTTCCGTCCCCTTTTCGACTCATTGTTTTCCTTGCTAGATAAAACTGCAAAAATATGACTTGAAGATTTTTCGCGGACCTTTTCTTACCAGAACTGTACCTATTCGAAAATGGACTCTGCAGGTTCCAGAACTTGATCTTTAATTAATTTTTCCAGAGTCACCACTTGAATAACATCAATATCCTCATTGTAAGAATCTCCAGAAATATAGTTCTTGAGTCTCTGACCATTCTCCACTTGTGTAGTATTATCTTTTAAAGAAGAGGTTTTTATTACCCCTGAACGATACACTTCTTCAATAACAAAAGGTCCTTCCCATTTTGAGAGTAGTTTCCCTGCAAAAAATCTGGGACGAGACCTATACAATAGAACTTTCTCACCAACATGGAACTCTCTCTTAAGAATTCTCCTGTCATGCCATCTTTTAACTTTTTCTTTAAAGAGTCTAGCATTTTCATATGCTTCACTCCTCCATTCATCTAACGAACTTAGGTCAAATAATATTTTCTCACTAGCAAGTTTGAAGTCTCTATTAAGTTCTTTCACTTCCCAATAAGCTTTGTGTTCTAATTCTAAAGGCAGGTGGCAAGCTTTCCCATAAACCATTTTGTAAGGAGACATTCCCATAGGATTTTTATAAGCAGTTCTATAGGCCCGTAAAGCATCATTCAACTTTTTAGCCCAATTTTTTCTAGATTTATTAACAGTCTTTTGCAAGATGGATTTAATTTCTCTATTTGATAGTTCTACTTGCCCACTAGTTTGGGGATGATAAGCTAAAGCAATTCTATGATTAACATCATATTTAGCAAGGGTATTTCTAAAGCCACCATGAATGAAATGAGAACCTCCATCAGTCATAAGATACCTAGGCACTCTGAACCTAGGAAAGATAATATCCTTAAGCATTTTTAAAGAGGTCTCACCATCAACACTTTTTGTAGGTATGGCTTCTACCCACTTAGTAACATAGGCAACATCAACAAGAATATGAGTATAACCTTTTGAAGGGGGAAAAGGACCCATAAATTCGAATCCCCAACAATCAAATGGTTCAATAACAAGAGAGTAATTCATAGGCATCTCATTGCGTCTAGAAATATTACCAACTCATTGACACTCATCACATGATAAGACAAATTTTCTTGCATCTTTAAAAAGGGTAGGCCAGTAAAAACCTGATTGTAGCACCTTTTGTGTGGTTCTATCTCTTGCATGATGTCCTCCATAGGCACTACCATGACATTTCCACAATATCTCCTTTTGTTCATATTCTGGAACACATCTTCGCATAATACCATCTACTCCTTCTTTATATAGATGTGGGTCATCCCAAAAATAATGCCTCAAATCGTAAAAGAACTTCCCTCTTTGCTGGGCTGTAAAAGTTGGAGGCAAATACTTGGAGACAATAAAGTTCGCATAATCAGCATACCAAGGGCTCCCTCGCGAGATTATCCCTATTGCAGCCAACTGTTCATTTGGGAAACTATCATTAACAAGCATAGGATCAAGTGAGATGTTTTCCAATCGAGATAAATTACCAGCAATAGGATTTTCAGCACCTTTCCTATCTACAATATGTAGGTCAAACTCTTGCAAAAGCAGCACCCATCTAATAAGCCTAGGCTTAGCCTCTTTCTTCATCATAAGGTACTTAATAGCAGCATGATCAGTATGAATGGTGACTTTTGAATCAACAATATAGGGTCTAAACTTATCACAAGCAAAGTAAACATCTAAGAATTCTTTTTCAGTAGTAGCTTAATTCTTTTGAGCAGCGTCAAGAGTCTTACTAGCATAATGGATAACATTTAACTTTTTATCAATTCGTTGCCCAAGAACAGAACCTACAGCAAAATCACTAGCGCCACACATGATTTCAAAGGGTAAGTGATACGTTGCTAACGTATCTAAATTTTTTGATGTTCCATGCTTGGTTTTTATCTACTTTCTTCTGTTCTGTTCCAACTTTGGAGTATTTCTATAAACTTTCTTGGACTAACCTATTAACAAGATGCCACAGTGCCAGTTGCCTGTTTTCTGCTGTTTTTGGTTCTAGGAAAGTCAGAAAATCAATATTCTCGGAATTGGACGTGACAAAAGCCAAAGTTGATATTTTACTGGAAGACTCATGGAGCCAGAAGACGAGACGGAGAGGGGACATAGGGTGGCCACACCATATGGTGGGGCGGGCTAACCCTGACCGCGCCACCAGGTGGTGTGCCCCCCGTGGCCGCCCACTGACCTTGCCTCTTCGCCTATAAGATGCCTCCCGATGCAAAAACCCTAAATCATCAAGCCTCCATCCACGAAAAGTTCCAAAATGCCGCCGTCACCGAAGGGGAGATTCAGGGGACAAAAAGTCTCCCCTGGAGCCATCTCCATCGATCTCCACCACCATCTCCATCACCATTGCTGATTCCCATGATGAGGAGGGAGTAGTTCTCTCTCGAGGCTAAGGGTTCTACCATTAGCTATGTGTTCATCTCTCTCTCTATGCATGATCATGAGCTTGTAATCTATAGATCTACCTTGCTACTCAAGTGCTTTAATAGATCTCTGTTCTCCCCATGTGTGTGAAGTTGACAGTGTGCACACCATGGTGGCACTTAGGCTAGAGATTACAAATACTTGTTATGAGTTATATTTGGAGTTGGATGTCTTTATGAAATTGTGGTGTTTGTTTGAACCATCTAGTGCTCAAGGTGACAGTGTGTGCTTTTCTAGATGGGAAAGATGAAATTTTAGGTGTGCTGTTATAGACCTACCAATGATTAGAGTGTC
This sequence comes from Avena eriantha, assembly GCA_910589775.1. Classification (NCBI taxonomy): domain Eukaryota; kingdom Viridiplantae; phylum Streptophyta; class Magnoliopsida; order Poales; family Poaceae; genus Avena; species Avena eriantha. The sequence continues at coordinate 63,149,704 of OU342741.1, forward strand.
CAACCGGAGAGTAGTTCAATGTAGTATCATAAAGAAGAATATATTTATATGAGAGTGTTCACTAGTGAAAGTATGATCCCTAGGCCTTGTTTCTAAGCCTTGAAACACCATTTGCAATTAGATCTGTTACATGTTTGCTTGCTTCCATCTTTATTTCAGTCTTACTTTAGTCTTTTCCATGCCTTTAAGCTATTTTCTATCAGCGTTACCACTTATAATTATATAAAACATGTGTATTTCACTATCTCTTCGCCGAACTAGTGCACCTATACACTTGACAAGTGTATTGGGTGTGTTGGGGACACAGGAGACTTCTTGTATCTTGATTGCAGGATTGCTTGAGAGGGAATACCTTTGACCACTTCCTCCCTGAGTTCGATAAACCTTGGGTGATCCACTTAAGGGAAAACTTGCTGCTGTTCTACAAACCTCTACACTTGGAGGCCTAACAACTATCTACAAGAATAGAAGTGCGTAGACATCAAGCTATTTTCTGGCGCCGTTGCTGGGGAGGTAAGGTAAAAGGTACTCACATCCTCCGGTGTGAGTGCTCGAAGTTATTTCCTTTAGATTCTACAATTTTGTATTTTTGTTTCTTGTTTTTATTTTCACTAGTTAGGCTTAATGGAAAACAACAACAAAATTAGAGAGCTTTATAGTATTTATCTTGAGTTAGGACGTGAAGTGTTTGAAGAGAAAATTAAAAAACCTATGGAACTTTATTTGCATGCTAATGGCAATGTTGTTAGTATGAATTATTTGGACACCATTATTGATAATGCTATGGAAAAGTCTAAGCTTGGGGAAGCTAGTTTTTATGAAAATGATCTTTTTAGTTCCGCAGCTTTGGAAGATATCTATTCTATTGCTTATGATGATACCAAACCTCCAATATATGATGATTATAATGATGAATATGATATTTTTAGTCCACCTACTATTGAGAAGAAAATTAGTGATTACAATATGCCGCCTATATTTGATGATTATGGTGATGAGAATAATAATGATAGCTATTTTGTTGAATTTGCTCCCGCCACAATTAATAAGAATGACTACGCTTATGTGGAGAGTAAGAATTATTATATGCATATGGCTCATGATAAGAATGTTTTGTGCGATAATTATATTGTTAATTTTATTCATGATGCTACTGAAAGTTATTATGAGAGAGGGAAACATGGTTTTATGTATCTCAACATTATTAAGTTTCCCCTCTTTATGTTGAAAGTCTTGAAGTTGCACTTGTTCTGCTTTACTATGCTTGTTGCTTTGTGCTTTCATGACTTGTTTCTTTACAAGATTCCTATGCATAGGAAGTGGGTTAGACTTAAATGTGTTTTGAATTTTCTTCTTGATGCTCTCTTTTACTTCAATTCATATTTCTTATGTGAGCATCTTCTCAAACTATCATGCCTAACATAAAGGCGTTAAAGAAAAGTACTTATTGGGAGATAACCCAAAAGTTTTAGATGAGTCTTGGAAGTTATTACTTCTGTAATAACTGCTCTTTATCCTTTTTATTTGCTTTTTGTGCCAAGAGTAACCTCTAATGACAGAGAAGTAATGATTGGGAAAGTTGCTGTCCCGAAACAGATTTCTCTGCTTCACCGTAAAAATTCGCGTATAATCTCTGTATGTCATTTTGAGGCGTGAATTTTTTTGCTTCTTCCCCATGTTGTTATCTAACTTTCATTAGTTGAACACTTTTTTATTTGAGCAACAGAAGGTCTTATAAAAAATTCGTCTTTACCTGCTGGTCTGTTTTGACAGATTTCTGCCATTTTCTGCATTTGCTTCTTGTTATTTCCTTTTTGAGTTCTTTTGGGGAATCGAGATTTTTGAGGGAAGTGCTACAGTAGCTAGTGTTCTAATGGAAGTTTTATTAGTGTTAGAACTGAACCTAAATACTTATTATCTTGAGTGCACTAATGTTGCTAATAAAGATTGTGTGAAGTTTTGTATGAAGGAAAAATTTCTGGTGTATGGAAGGAATGAGTGAAGGATGGACTAAAGCTCAAGCTTGGGGATGCCACCCCGTGTCACCCCAAGAAATATTCAAGAGGTACAAGCGTCAAAGCTTGGGGATGCCCAAGGCATCCCCTTCTTCATCAATAAAAATCCCAGGTTTCTTCCAAACACTCCATTTTTATTGTTTCATGCACAGTTGTGTTGTTCTTGGAGCATCTTCTTTTTCGTTTTTCATTTTGGTTTTCGTTTTCTTGGTTTTCTTAGTTTGCTGAATAAATTGGTTGGACCCCCTCTTTCATGCATTGGTTTTCAAATAGTTTGGTTTGGATTGGAAAAGAGTAGGAAAGTTCATGCTTAAGTGGTAAAGAGAGCTTGTTTTTGACTGTGGCCTATGCTTTTTCATGCCATGCTTGGTATTGTTTTGGCTTTATGATTAGTATTCGTTGTTGTAGCATGACTTGTTATAAACAATTGAGATCGCTTAATGTGCCTTGGATGAATCATGCGTTGTTTTAGCATATTAAAGCATAGTATTGTGGTATTCTCCTTTGATGCTTTATTTGGGTTGACTTGGCCCATGCTCACACCATGTTATGACTATCACAAGTCACCATAGCCTTTATGATCCTTTAGTTTTCAACTTGTAGTATCACTTTATGCTTTGATCAATGATATTTTGTCGCTCTGCATGATTATGGTTATTATTCTTCTTAGTTTGTTGCTCCTAGTCTTTTGCTAGCCTCCGTAACCAAGTGTGAGTTCCACTCATGCATCCAACTCCTTAAACCAAGTTATTCCAAAGAGTCCACCATACCTACCTATTAGCAATTGCTATTCCAAGTATATTCATGTTTTTATCTACCTTCCAAATTAAACTTGTTATGTGAAAATTAGTGATTAAAGCTCTCACGAACTTGATGGCACACTTTACTTTTCTTGCATTTAATAAACTTGAACCATTGTGTCCATCTTTGTTGCGTATATGCTTGCGCTTTATAAGTTGAAATTAGCAGAACCATGTATCATGGGGAACGCTTTCAACATTGCACTTGTACATTGTACCCCGTTGATATCATGTTCTTTTGCTTATGGATCCTGTCGGTGTGAAATAAAAGTGGAACTTGTAAGATCATGGAGTTTGTATGTGTGTTAGAGAAATGCCTGGGCCGCTAGCCTAAGCCATGCCTAATCATGGTGGAAACTTTCAGCATAACCATAATGAGCATTCTATGAAGCATCCTCAATAAAAACATATGCAAATAGCAAATAAAAAGATCGTTGAGATGCTCATTGTCTGCTTGCCTTGTCATTTTGATTATGGGATAACTCCTGTATCATGTGCAAGGGGTACCCCGTTGGCGGTTCTTTATGATACATATGTACTTACAATGACAAGAGCTTACTCATGACTAAAGTTGAGTAGCATGAGGTTCGGTCTTCGTGAGTAAGGGGCATGAGATTTCGGCTTATAACTTGTCAAGCATATCCTCTTAGTTGTGTCACTTTAACCTTAATCACCTTAAAGATGCTTATGATAGGGGCAATGAGAGCTGAAAGCTAATAAGTACCATAATTTTTGGAAGCTCTTTATGAGACTTGAATCCCTACTTCCTTCTATGAAGGCCTTTCTTTTACTTTTATGTTGAATCTCCACCTTCTATCTTTATGCACCTACTTTGAGAGCATAATGGCCATTCTTAGTTCTATGTGCATTGTCCCAAGACTTGTTGATTGATGCATAACTTGATATTGCTTGTTTTAAACTATTTGTATCTAGTCACTGTTATGAACTTTGAAGGTGTCCTATGCATTTATATTTGCTACTCTATGAGGGTAAAGCTGAATGCCACTATGGTATGTTTTCTTTATGTGAAACAAACACACGTCTTGCAAAGTTTTGTCATTCATGAATATTTTGTTTGTGCCTTTTCATGTTGCAACATAGTTGCTTTGTCTTATTGCTAGAACTTTGTCTTTCATGTTATGATTGAAGTACTATGATCCCAGCTTTCAATGTTTTACAAATACTTTGATCAAGTTTATGATGGTGCATGTCACCTCAAACATTCTTCTTTCTTTTTATCACTTACCTACTCGAGAACAAGCAGGAGTTAAGCTTGGGGATGTTGATACGTTGCTAACGTATCTATATTTTTTGATGTTCCATGCTTGGTTTTTATCTACTTTCTTATGTTTTGTTCCAACTTTGGAGTATTTCTATACACTTTTTGGACTAACCTATTAACAAGATGCCACAGTGCCAACTGCCTGTTTTCTGCTGTTTTTGGTTCCTGGAAAGTCAGAAAATCAATATTCTCGGAATTGGACGGGACAAAAGCCAAAGTTGATATTTTACCGGAAGACTCACGGAGCCAGAAGACGAGAGGGAGAGGGGCCACAGGGTGGCCACACAATATGGTGGCGCGGGCTAGCCCTGGCCGTGCCACCAGGTGGTGTGGGACCCCTGGACGCCCACTGACCTTGCCTCTTCGCCTGTAAGATGCCTCCCGATGCAAAAACCCTAAATCATCAAGCCTCCAGCCATGAAAAGTTCCACAGCGCCGCTGCCACCGAAGGGAGATTCAGGGGACAAAAAGTCTCTGTTCCGGCACCCTGCCGGGATGGGGAAGTGCCCCCGGAGCCATCTCCATCGATCTCCACCACCATCTCCATTGATCTCCACCACCATCTCCATCACCATTGCTGATTCCCATGATGAGGAGGGAGTAGTTCTCTCTCGAGGCTAAGGGTTCTACCGGTAGCTATGTGTTCATCTCTCTCTGTATGCATGATCATATTGTGATCATGAGCTTGTAATCTATAGATCTACCTTGCTACTCAAGTGCTTTAATAGATCTCTTCTCTCCCCATGTGTGTGAAGTTGACAGTGTGCACACCATGGTGGCACTTAGGCTAGAGATTACAAATACTTGTTATGAGTTATATTTGGAGTTGGATGTCTTTATGAAATTGTGGTGTTTGTTTGAACCATCTAGTGCTCAAGGTGACAGTGTGGGGTTTTCTAGATGGGAAAGATGAACTTTGAGGTGTGCTGTTATAGCCCTACCAACGATTAGAGTGTCCAACCGGAGAGTAGTTCATTGTAGTATCATAAAGAAGAATATATTTATATGAGAGTGTTCACTAGTGAAAGTATGATCCCTAGGCCTTGTTTCTAAGCCTTGAAACCCAGTTTCCAATTAGATCTGTTACATGTTTGCTTGCTTCCATCTTTATTTCAGTCTTACTTTAGTCTTTTCCATGCCTTCAAGCTATTTTCTATCACCGTTACCACTTATAATTATCTATACCAATTGTATTTCACTATCTCTTCGCCGAACTAGTGCACCTATACACCTGAAAAGTGTATTGGGTGTGTTGGGGACACAAGAGACTTCTTGTATCTAGATTGCATGATTGCTTGAGAGGGAATACCTTTGACCACTTCCTCCCTGAGTTCGATAAACCTTGGGTGAACCACTTAAGGGAAAACTTGCTGCTGTTCTACAAACCTCTGCACTTGGAGGCCCAACAACTGTCTACAAGAATAGAAGTGCGTAGACATCAGTAAGTTCCAATCAGGTGGTTGGACAATAGGAGCAGTAGTTAAAGCCTTGTTTAGAGTTTCAAAAGGTTCCTTACAATCATCATCAAAAACAAAGGGTACATCTTTTTGGAGAAGATTAGTGAGGGGTTTTGATATCTTAGAGAAATCTTTAATAAACCTTCTATAGAAACCAGCATGAACAAGGATACTACGAATACCTTTGACATCTCTTGGGCAGGGCATTTTCTCAATTGCTTCAACTTCAGCTCTGTCAACTTCAATGCCTCTTTCGGAAATTTTATGTCCAAGGACAATCCCGTCATTGACCATGAAGTGGCATTTCTCCCAATTAAGAACAAGATTAGTTTCTTCACATCTCTGCAAAACTTTGTCAAGGTTGTGTAGACAATTATCAAAAGAAGTTCCATAGACGGAAAAATCATCCATGAATACTTCCACAATTTCCTCACAAAAACCATGAAAGATAGCAGACATGCATCTTTGAAAAGTGGCAGGAGCATTACACAAACCAAAAGGCATGCGCCTATAAGCATAGGTTCCATAAGGGCACGTAAAAGTAGTTTTTTCTTGATCTTGTTGTTTAACAGCAATTTGAGAAAACCTAGAGTATCCATCAAGAAAACAAAAATGGGTCTTTTTAGACAACCTTTCTAACATTTGATCAATAAAAGGAAGTGGGTAATGATCTTTCTTAGTAACTTTGTTAACCTTTCTGAAATGAATGCACATCCTATAACCTACTACTATTCTTTGGGGAATAAGCTCATCATTATCATTAGGCACAACGGTAATTCCCCCTTTCTTAGGGACACAATGAGTAGGACTAACCCATCCACTCTCAGCAATAGGATAAATAATACCAGCATCAAGGAGTTTTAATAATACCAGCATCAATGATGTTGATGTTCTACCACTGGTTTTGCATCGGGTTCTATATTGATAGCGTGCTGACATATAGTAGGAGAAATCCCCTTTAAATCATCAAGGGTATAGCCCATAGCTCCTCGGTGTCTCTTCAATACTTCCAATAATCTTTCCTCTTCCTTCCCTAAAAGTTTAGAACTAATAATAATAGGATATATTTTCTTATCATCAATGTAAGAATATTGAAGATCGTTAGGTAAAGGTTTTAGATCAAAAACCGGATCCTTTTTAGGTTGCAATGTGGTACCCAAATCTTCCACATGCAAGTTATGCTTAAGCATCTTAGGTTGACGACGGAGAATCTCGTAAATCTCATTTCTTTTTTCCATGAAGATTTCACTTTCGTGGTTTTCCATAAATTGCTGCAAAGCATTGTTAGGAGCAAGAGAAATAGAAGCAAGTTGTTCAATTCTAAAATCCTCATTAGGCGTTTCATTTTCACAAGGAACTTTAGTAAATTTCGAAAAATTAAACTCATAAGAATCCCCATCAAATTTAGTTAAAATTTTCTCCCTTTTACAGTCTATAATGGCTCCAAGTGTTTTCAAGAAGGGTCTACCAAAAATGATAGGATAGGTTTTACTAGCGGCTGAACCAAGTACTAGAAAATCAACAGGATATTTAATCTTACCACAAAGAACTTCCACATCTCTTACAATACCAATTGGAGACATGGTCTCTCTATTTGCAAGGTGAATAACCACATCAATTTCTTCTAGTTCGCATGGACTAATTTCATGCATAATTTCTTTGTAAAGCTCGTAAGGCATAGCACTTGAACTTGCACCAATATCACATAAACCATAATAGCAATGATCACCAATTCTAACAGAGAGCACAGGGACACTAGCCTTTTTAGTTCTATTAGGATGTGAGACAATATTAGAAGAATCCTCACAGAAGACAATGTGTCCATCTTCTACACTTTTAGTGACAAGGTCTTTCACAATTGCTACTGCAGGTTCAATGTTTATTTGTTCATCAGGTTTTACAACTCTCTTTGTACTTTTATTAATTACACTAGTTATCATAGGATGCTCCTTTACCTTATCTGGGAAAGGTATTTTCTCGATATAAGGTTCAGGTAAGATGTGATCAATAGTGCAAAATTCAGTACTTCTAGCAGGAACACAATCAACAATATCTTTATATGGTGCATGATACTTGTTCCATTCCTTTTTTGGAATTTCAATATATGAGGAAAAAGCCTTAAACAGTTTGCAATAACTTGAGAGTCAAGACCATAAGCCTTTCTAATATTTTGGAAGTCATCAGTTCCCATAAAAGATTCAATGCATTCATAATCATAATTTATACCTGACTTTCTTCCTTTATCATTCTCCCATGCTTCAGCATTGTCTTGAATACGGTCTAGAAGATCCCATTTAGCTTCTTATTCCATGCATGTAAATGATCCAGCACAAGAAGCATCCAATAGATCCTTATCACGAAGAGAAAGTTTTGCATAAAAGTTATTGATAATAATATTGTGAGGGAGTTCATGAATAGTACATTTGAGCATTAGTAACTTCAATCTCCCCCAAGATTGAGCTGTACTCTCTCCACCAAGAGGCCAAAACTTGTATATTTGATTCCGATCTTTATGAATCTCACTAGGAGGATAAAATTTAGAATAAAAGAGGGGTACTACTCCCTCCCATTCAAGAGATTGGCCATTTTTCAGCAGCTTATACCATTCCTCAGCTCTTCCTTTCAGTGATAATGAGAATAACTTCTTCTTGACTTGATCTGTTGTAATACCTACACACTTGAACAACCCGCATAATTCGTGTATAAAGAGCAAATGATCATCGGGATGGACAGTTCCATCCCCAAAATAGTAGTTATTGTTGGGCCACGCAGAGATAAACAAAACTTTTTCCCTAACATGGAACTTCCAAGATCTAGCTCAGGTTATAGGCCACGAGATTACCGCTAGACGCACAAATGCGGAAGTTGATGTAGCACGTCGAAGCAGTGTCGAACGATCCCACAGACAGCCCTCTGAATCCCGTGGACAGCTTCTTCGGATCCCACGAACTCCTTCGCTAGATCCCCATGAGCTTCCTCGTCTCCAGCGCCGCACGTGCAACGCCTCTACCGGTATCCACGCATACAGGAAGGAGCTTCGGACAGAGGATTGTTAGATCATGTCTATCCCGAAATGGGAGTGGATAAAGTGACGGCTAGGTCAGGGACTATCCCTTGTCACTCCACTTATATACACTCCTAGTTGGGCTCAACGCTTGAGGCCAATCTAGGTTGTACTCCAATCTCCACATGGATCTAATCCACATGGGCTCCTTACCCTTAAGTGTGTGACCCTATAGGTTCACGTACACCTGGACATGACATGAGCTACTCCTCCAAGTATCCCGTCATGGCTTTGAGTCTAACTCACTTCCATGAACACTTGGTTTCAAGTCGATAGATGGTAGCGGCCTCTAGCAAGACATGCCAACTCCCAAGTGCCGTAAAGTCAGAAGACGAACCTTCAATGTGACTTTTGTCTAAGTCCCTTTACCACACGATATATCTGTTAAGCTATAGGCGAGTAGTTGCCATCCCTTTAATAGCTTAACTCTCTTCTCGTACCATGATATGTGATTCACTGGACTAACTCTTAGTCCGACTCCTCAGTTAACACTTAACTGAGTAGCGCATGGCCATGCTTCCGAATCATATCACACGAGAGGGCCTAGAGAATATCTCTCCATTACGGAGGGGCAAATCCCATCTTGGCGATCCACGTCACGCAGCTTGCTTCACAACCAACCCGAACTCTACCTTTATAACTGCCCATTTACGGAACAACGTTTGATAGAACCTAAGTTGGCGATCCACAACTCGGATCATGCAATCACCTCGGGTCAAAGGATTCCATTGCTTGAGACTGCAAATGATAACATGCTCGTTGCATCTCAACTGTTGGTCAGTCCCACTCGCTAAACTCTTTAACCGAATCAGTATAAGTCGGAATAGCATCACCATGCCCATGACAAGTGGAATAGTGTCATCATCCGACCTGCACATTGGTCTAAGTTGTGTGTCTAGCACAACCTCAATGACCAAGGACAATCTAATATGAACAATCATGAATACATAGTTCCACAACCGAATCACGCATTCAGTGATACATATCTGATGTTCATATAAGGACAACTTTACTTTATGAATACTTTGGGAAATATCATCAACCATGATTGCCTCTAGGGCATATTCCCAACAGTCTCCCACTTGCACTAGAGTCAATCATCCCGACATCACATGTCTAGGCATCTAATGCCCATGGCTCTTAAGTGCGCCTCATGCTTAGGCTGTGGAAGTGGCTTTGTCAACGGATCTGCAACATTTGCATCCGTGTGTACCTTGCATAACTTGATATCACCATGATCCATGAACTGGCGAATCAAGTGGTATCGCATGAGTATATGTTTGTTCTTTTGGTGTTGTCTAGGTTCCTTGGCTTGCGCGATAGCACCATTGTTGTCACAATACACGTCTAACGGATTGGATGAGCCCTGAACCACACCAAGATCAATCAGGAAATTCTTGATCCAAACAACTTCCTTTGCCACCTTCGAGGCAGCAATATACTCAGCCTCTATTGTAGATGTAGACACAGTCTCTTGCTTTGAACTCTTCCAGCTCACAGCCCCTCCGTTCATTATGAACACGTACCCAGATTGCGAATGAGAATCATCTGAGTCGGTAAGGTAACTCGCATCCGTGTAACCCCTTACACTGAGTTCATCCTCACCTCCATAAACTAGGAACACATCCTTAGTCCTTCTCAAGTACTTAAGAATGTTCTTAACTGCTGCCCAGTGGATTTCTCTAGGGTCAGCCTGGTATCTGCTCACAACACTTAGAGCATAGGAAACATCTGGCCTAGTACAAATTATGGCATACATGATGGACCCGACTGCCTAAGCATATGCAATCGCACTCATCCTACTTTGCTCATCAGTTGTCGAAGGACACTGAGTCTTGCTAAGTCTTATGCCATGGGACATTAGTAAGAACCCTTTCTTAGACGATTCCTGTTGAATTTCTTCAACACTTTGTCCAAATATGTACTTTGACTCAATCCAATGAGCCGCCTGGATCTATCTCTATAGATCCTGATTCCTAGTATATAGGTCGCCTCACCCAAGTCCTTCATTGAGAAACTCCTTTCAAATGACTCCTTGGTTTCTTGCAACATTTGGACATCATTCCCAATATGTCATCCACATATAAGATCAGAAAGTTTACTTTGCTCCCACTAAACTTCTTGTATAAACAAGAATCATGATCACTCTTGATGAAGCCAAACGATTTGACTACCTCATCAAAGTGAATATTCCAACTCCGAGATGCTTGCTTCAACCCATAAATGGATTTCTGAAGTTTGCATACCTTGTTAGCATTAGCCGGATCGACAAAACCCTCGGGATGTATCATATACACGTCCTCGGTTAATTTTCCATTAAGAAAAGCCGTTTTGACATCCATCTGCCATATTTCATAGTCGAAATAGGCTACTATAGCTAACATGGTCCGAACTGATTTAAGCATCGCTATGGGTGAGAAAGTCTTGTTGTAGTCAACTCCTTGAACCTGCCGGAACCCCTTCGCGACAAGCCGTGCTTTATAGATAGAAACATTTCCATCCATATCAGTTTTCTTCTTAAAGAACCATTTGCACTCGACGGGCCTTGCACAGTCTGGCAAATCAACCAAGTTCCAAACTTGATTTTCATCCATGGACTTTAACTCGGATCTCATGGCTCCAAGCCACAACTCAGAATCAAAACCCACCATCGCTTCCGAATAAGTTGTCGACTCATCACTGTCTAACAGTAATACATCACGTACACTTTGCAATCTTGCTGATCTTCGCATTGTAGGTGCAGCTGCCAGCTCAGCTACCACGACTGGATCAACCTCCAAGGCTTTCACCAAATCGCTACTAACCGATTCCTCTCGAACTTCTTCGAGCGGCACTGTACTCCCACTGACTTCCTGACTGAGAAACTCTTTCTCAAGGAAGACACTGTTCCGAGCGACAAACACTTTGCCCTCTTCTCGGTTGTAGAAGTAGTAACCCAAGGTTTCCCTTGGATACCCAACGAAAATACACTTATCCGACTTGGCTGCAAGCTTGTCCGATTGAAGTCGCTTGACAAATGCTTCACAACCCCAAATCTTAAGAAAAGACAAACTTGGCTTCTTGCCTATCCACATATCATGTGGTGTCTTCTCTACCGATTTTGATGGTACTCTGTTTAGTGTGAACGCCGCCGTTTCTAGACAATAACCCCAAAATGATAAAGGTAGATATCCGACTCATCATTGATCGTACCATGTCCAACAAGGTCCGATTCCACCGTTCCGACACACCGTTCCTTTGCGGTGTACCCGGCGGAGTGAGCTGAGGAACTATTCCACAACTCTTTAGATGGTCATGAAACTCATGGCTCATGTACTCGTCTCCTCGGTCTGACCGAAGAAACTTTATTTTCTTGCCAAGTTGATTCTGTATTTCATTCTAGAATTCTTTGAACTTTTCAAAGGCTTCCGACTTATGTTTCATTAAGTAGACATATCCATATCTACTCAAATCATCCGTTCCGACATTGTATGCAAAAGTTATGGCTGTTTTGCCATGACCTATTTTTGCAAAATACATCGAAATTCATGTATTTCAATTTTCACTACAACTACACCCTAAAATATAACTACATCTCAAAGGAATTAATTTTTTGAAGTTTTTATCATTTTCTTTTATTTTTTACAAAACTGAAAAGGCGATCCACGGGGGGGGGGGATCTGATTTTCCATATTCTGTGGCGCATATGGACATATGTGCCACAGGAGTGTCTCACCCCTTTTTTGGTGATGGGTCCCATCAACTTTTTGTGGCGCATACATCTATATGCGCCACAGAATCATCACTTTTTGTGGCACACAAGAAAATATGCGCCACAGAAATGTGGACTTCTGTGGCACATATCGGTTTCGTGCGCCACTGAACTGCCAAACTTCAGTGGTGCATTTTTCCTAGTGTGCCACTAATACATATCTGTGGCGCATGGTTTTACATATGCGCCACAGAATATCTTGTCTACCTATAAGATGTTTCCTAGTAGTGCCCAAGCTAGGTTCTTGCTCGTCCCCGAGCAAGATGGTGGCTTATGGACAAGATCATCATGTTCATGAGACACGAGATGTTACAATAAATGAGGCAAAAAATTGAAACAAGAGTCTACCATCGGATGTAAAGATACATCGGGGGTATTACCATGCCCTTACACATTACATAACTTAGAGGCTGCCACGCCCTTTTTCTAGTATTAATGAAATTATAAGAAGCTACCAGTGATTCAACATATCATATAATCATGGAGTTTAGAGATTTGTAGCACTAAGTTTAATAGTGAAGATTCATGATCATTTTCTTTTTTTTTCTTCCTCTCTTTTATATATGCTTGATTCTTTTGATACCTGCTTTCTTTTTCTTTTTCTATACTTGTATATCTATACTTTTCCTTGCTCACTTTTTCTTTTCAGCAAGCTATTTGATCATGTTCCCTACTTCAGTGGCTTTTGAAAACTCTTAATCATAATATGCTACCAGAATTCTTCTTCTCATTACTTAATCAATACTTATAAAGGTGTGGAAGTCCCTAAAATTATGAGAGATGTACAAGTATCATAACACTCAACCTAGTTCAATCATCTAATATAATAATCATGAATCAAACACAACTTCAATTATCATAAAGTCTGATGTCTACGCATGCTTCTATTCTTGTAGACAGTGTTGGGCCTCCAAGTGCAGAGGTTTGTAGAACAGCAACAAGTTTCCCTTAAGTGGATCACCCAAGGTTTATCAAACTCAGGGAGGAAGTGGTCAAAGGTATCCCTCTCATGCAAACCTGCAATCAAAATACAATAAGTCTCTTGTGTCCCCAACACACCCAATACACTTGTCCAGTGTATAGGTGCACTAGTTCGACGAAGAGATAGTGAAATACAATTAATATGGATGATTATAAGTGGTAATTGCAATCTAAAACAAGAGTGGCAGCAAGCAAACATGTAACAAGACTGATTGTAAATGGTGTTTCAATGCTTAGAAACAAGGCCTAGGGATCATACTTTCACTAGTGGACACTCTCATATAAATATCTTCTCTTCATTATACTACCCTGAACTACTCTCCGGTTGGATGATGTAGGGCTATAACAGCATACCTTAAAGTTTGCATTCCCCATCTAGATAACCCCTCACTATCACCTTGAGCGCTAGATGGTTCCAACAAACACCACAATCTCATAGAGACATCCAACTCAAATTATACTCATGATAAGTATTTCTGTAACCTTAGCCTAAGTGCCACATGGTGTGCACACTGTCAACTTCACACATGTGGGGATAAGCAGAGATTAATTAAAGCACTTGAGTAGCAGAATAGATCTACTTATTCAACTAGATTATAAAGCTCATGATCTCAATAAGATCATGCATAGAGAGAGATGAACACCTAGCTACCGGTAGAGCCCTTAGCCTCGAGAGAGAACTACTCCCTCCTCATCATGGGAGTCAGCAACGGCGTTGGAGATGACGCTGGAGTCAATGGAGATGGCTTCGGGGGTACTTCCCTGTCCCGGCAGGGTGCCGGAACAGAGACTTCTGTCCCCCAAATCTCCTCTTTGGTGGCGGCGGTGATGCGGAACTTTTCGTGGAATTCTGATCCTCTCCCTAGGGTTTTTGTCTTAGGGGGTTTAAGGAGAGGTCGAGGCGAGACCGAGGCAGCCACACCACCCCTGGTACGGCCTGGCCTGGCCCGTGCCACCAGGTGGTGTGAGCCCCTCATGGCCCCTCTCCGTCTCATCTTCTGGCTCTGTGAGTCTTTTGGTAAAATAGGAACTTCGGCTTTTGTTTCGTCCAATTCCGAGAATATTTCTTTACTATCTTTCCTGAAACAAAAAACATCAGAAAATAGGCAACTGGCACTGTGGCATCTTGTCAATAGGTTAGTTCCAAAAAATGTATAAAAATGCCTCAAAGTGTAGACAAAACATAAGATAGTTGATACAAAACTAGCATGGAGCATCAAAAATTATAGATAAGTTTATGACGTATCAAAGTCTCATAACTCAACGGATATAATTCTTCTCTTGAACAAAGGGAACTCGAAGTTGGTGGAACTAATGCAAAATTTAGAATTTGAACCTAACCATGCGTGCAGGAAAAATAAACATGCTAAAAACTGTAAGATATATTACAAGGTTCTCATATATCCCCCAAGCTTGGTGTCAAGCCGGGTGGATCAAATAATCCCTTGCGATTATTTGATACCATGACGTGCTTCATGGTGGGGAGATCTTATTGGAAAGTGCCGCATGGAGCTTCTTGTTTGTCCTCTCCAGGGAAGATATGCGTTGGAGACACTTCTGTAGATCCGAACGCAAGAAAAACATCCCATCAGCGACTTTGCTCATCATCTCATCGAGTCTCTTTTTGCCTTCAAGATCCAAGAGGCGCTTGCGCATGATCTCTATGTGAACGAGTTCTTCTTTCTAGTACTCTATCTTGTTGAGGTGGTGTTCATTGTCCGGGACGTGCATGCCCACCGGTACGTCTAGAAGTTTGAACTCCCAATCCTCTTGCGGCTTCACACTCATACGTGCGTTCATGGTGATCTTCTTTGTTGTCAATGTGTGGGCCATAGTCTCCTGATAGGTTCATGAAGTGGTATTGTTAGACTTCTTATGCTTTGGTGATGAGTAGTTCGCGGATATGAGCTTGAGCGACTCTGTGCATCCCTTCCCATGGGGCTTCTTGGCTTCTTCCTCATATTTGGGCTTCACCATTGCTAAATAGTCCGGTTGCTTCCACCCCCTCTTCAATTGCTCCATGAAGATCTGGAATTCTTCATCTTCAGAATAATCATCAGAATCATACATGTATCGCTTGTCCTTTGGGCTTAGGCCTTGACCTTCACGATCATCGGCTTCGATGGAGGAAGTCTGGAAACTATCCCATGAACACGCCATGAGGTTTAGAGGCTTGCCCTTGCCTTAATCAAGTAGCGCATCAAGTAGATTGAATCTGTTGATATAAGAGAGAGGCGGATATCTAAGGAGACCTATAAAGGGTTAGAGGTAAGGTAAAATCCGTGCTAGGAGAAAAAGGGTCTCCCAAGAAAAGAATCCCAACAAATAAGGAAACAAATAAGTGCAAAAGAAGGAAATTCGGGTCGTAACGACCAGAGCGATGAGGGCGGCGCCCGTGCAGTGCACCTGTACCGGGTCGTTTCCAAGACTTGTACGGCACAGAGTCGATAAAGGGTCAATCGACTAAGTGTTACGGGCGGGTTCCGCCCGTACTACCCGTCCGTATTGACTTTGCAAATTCAGTTTTTTTATGGACACAATAAACGACAAAGAGTAAAAGAAGAAAGTCGCCAAGCCAATAACGACCAGCGGTATGGGCAGGTATGCTCGTACCGCACGGTTATACCGCTTCTGCAAGAAAATCAACAAAGCATCAGTAGGCTTAACGACCATCGGTACGGGTGGAGCCGACCGTACCGTCCGCCCGTACCAATCTCGTAAGACCGGCAGTTGACTCAGAAAAGCGAAAGAAATTCAAATATGCAAAAATAAATAGTAGAAAATTATCCAGAACAAAAGTGTGTTCTGAATTTCATAGGTCATGTTCATCGAGGAAATATAGTCTCACTTGAATTTCGTTTCTTCCTCTCTTCGAATAAAACAGGTCACAGAAAATTGCCAAAACTTTTATAAGGGGATATAGGAAACTTCCTTTTTGGTTGTGTTGTTCCCAAAGGTATGCACACAGATGATACCTCCTTAGAACGGAGAGCTCCTTGAACATCCGTGAACGCTTCCTCCACATCTTCTTTTCTTTGTAGGATCTATAAATCAAATTCTTGCAAAACTAGAGTCCAACGGATCATTCTTGGCTTAACATCAGTCCTTTCCAGGATTTCTTTTAAGCCAACACGATCAGTGTGTACTCTTACTTTGAAGTCCATGATGTAAGATCTAATTTCATATCAAGAAAAGACTATAGCGAAGAATTATGTTTCAACCATAGGATAGTTCTTTTGGGCCCCGTTTAAGGTGCGACTGCTACCTTCGATCCGGATTACGGATGTAGTATAGCTTCTTTTTCCCTAGTAGACCTAGGTTGTCGAATCCTCGCGAAGCAAATGCATAGTGAAGTTACTTTAATGGACCTTCGAGAGTTTTAGAATTCCCTTTGTGTTTTCACCGGACTAGTAGTTTGCGTCTTTTGGTTGTTATTGATGATGGAGAGAGAGGGCATAGGGCATTCGGTTTCACCTGTAGCTGTGCAAAAACATCTAATGGAAATAAAAGATAGAAATAAAGTATGTGTGTACTTGTTAGAGCAAGATAGATTATATGTGGGTAGTGCATCCATAATTGTTATTGCCTCCGCAACCTCTTATAGCAATAACCTACTAGTCTCATCCATATAAGAAAGCGAACTAATGATATGCATAATGATGTCACCGTTAATCCTAAGAAAATCCCTCACATACAGCTGTACTACCCCTTCTGTCACTGGGGTTCCCAACCTGCAGATCAATCATCACTCATACTCCCTATACCTAGCTCAACCCTCAAGGTCTTGGGTACCTGAAAAGTCCTTAGATTGAGGCAAGAGAGGATACAATAATCATCATGTCATACAAACTAATACACGATCCCATCTATGATAATTCACATGCACAATTGCTACATGGCTAGGCCGAAGCCCTTAACCCAAGGAGAATTACTCACAAATAGATATGAGATCAACAATCATAAACATTGTAATGAAAATCATAAGATTGATAGCAATAGTCTTACAATGTCGCCAATCGAAGAAGAGATCTACTATTACAAGTGGTGGAGTATGGCTATGGAGATGGAGAAGGGTTTGGAGATCTGGAGGCGGCTGGTGATCTGTGGCAGGGACTTATGGATGGTGCGTCCCTTCTCGGCTCTATTTCTCGTCGCCTGAGGCTTCTTTATATAGGGGTTCCTTCATGAAAGTTGTTCTGTTTGACCTAACGGTGGAGGCGCCAACTATACGACCGAAGCTATACTATCGGAATTTTTGCTCTAGTCGTATAGTTGGTCGTTATGGCGACTGCCTTTGATGCAAGGCTCCTGGTTTCTTCTGGTAGTTGGAAATCTCGTATCTTTGACTTTAATGTAGTGATTCCCTCCTTTAAACGACATTATCTGCATAGGAAAAAATACAAAAGAAAGGATTGCATACCCCTCTGAATATTAGCATTAATGGCAGGGTTTAGAGAGATATTTCATCAAGAATATGACTAATATCTAGTTTAAATGTGGACATTAGATGGCTATATTTTAGAGCCATCAATCACCCCAAGCTTAAACTTGATCGCCCCGAGCAAGAAAACCAAAATCAAAAAGGAACTCAGCATTTAAACTGAAATAACGAGATGGTGATCTTACTCATGATTAGTAGTCTCATGTTTCCTCCACTTTATAAATCTGAAAAACTTCAGCATAGCTAGAGCAATGGCAAGCATATCATACGAGTTTCATGCATCCTTATAGTGCAGCAAGATTATTGTAAGCATCGATGATTCAAATGAGTAAACTTTATTCCATGTCAAGTAATCAACTCATAGGCTTGCCTTTGAACAGTAAAGTATAATCATGTAAATTAAGAGTGTGAGAGTTGTCATGAAAAGCATATATACTAGAGTGTCTCAAATCTCCCACATCAATAAATCAAGACTTTTCAATCACTACTTTTCTATTCATTGACCTCCAAGAATTTCAGTTTTTAAGTAATTGAGAGCATGCCAAAAATTTCATTTAGTTTATCGAGTTGTGATGGACACTCGTGGCATCAGTAAGGTTTTTCCTTTTGCATAATGATTTCTCATAACAGCCAGAGGAGTGATTCCATCATGATTACAGCTACCCGGGAGTACCAAGAATCTTACCCACTATAGCATTGCTGCTACCAGTGTTTAATCAACTCATAGCCGAAATCTAGGAGTTTCCTCCATTAAGATCGTTCGTAGGACAGCAGAGTTGTTGGCATCCCATGAAGTTTGACACGCTTAAAGCTATATCATTCTTATGATTAACAAGTCAAACTTTGGCATGCTCACAAAAATCGCTAAACATTAATTCAATCAAACAAATCCTTTCAAAGAGAGCTATCAAGTCAATTAATGTTTTCAGTGGTGTTGAGTATCTTTATAAATAAGCCTTAAAGACTAAGCACTACAACACCCAAGCCTTCAATTGTGAGAAGTTTCCTTATTACAATTTTTTAGCAATTTTTAGGCAAGACTTGGTTAATTACGAGAGCTGGAACAAAACATGCCCAATTAAATACCCATGCAAACTAAAATCTTACGACAATACAAAGACTCACTCCACCAATATAATATCTCATCATTTACTACTAACTAGCATGGGTTTCTCAAACTTCAAAAGTGGGGAGTCATAAGGCATACCTCTCATGTTTGGTTCCACTTTTCTCTTCCTTTTTAATTAGTTTCTTGGAAACTCGAAGTCGACCACTCTCCTATAAATATATGAAGACGTCGAGGCAGAAAGAAAAGGAAGATGGATAGAATAAGGAGAAATGGAGAAATCTTTTTGTGATTTTTTTAAGAGAGGAAAATTGAAGAATAGAAAATTGGTTGCAAAGCTCGGCTAGGAAATTTCGAAAGCAAATAAAAAGAAGTAAAGATAAAGTGTTGGCGAAACCAACATGAGTGCTTATGAACTCAAATAAAAACACAAGCTCTAAAATAAATAAAAGCAAATGAATGCCACGTAAAGATGCATGAGGAAACTTCCCTAAGCTTAGGCTTTTGCAAGCCCTGCAAATCATTGTGATGGCGGGAAAAATTCGTTACTCCAGTTCGCGAATTGAGTTGAGAGGTTACTTGTTGATTCTCGGAGGTTCAAAGAGAGGTTGTGCATCCTCTCCATAGTTCCTCCAAGTCCTTGGAAATCTTGGTATGTGGCGAACCGGGTTTGTGGCTGCTCCTCTTCTTAGTCCTCGTCCTCTTTAGGAATCTCCTCCTTTGGGTTGGTGTTGCTCAACCTACACATCATATAGCAAACGTCCTTCCTCGATAGAGAAAAGACCATTAGGAATAGGAGCGGGGTAGATACGCCCAGCTCCAGCAATATGCAGGTAATAAGAACCACCTCTCCTAGTGAGAATTCCATAGACTCTCAACCAACATGTGTCTCACCTAGTACTGGTTGCAACTCACCTAGGTCGAGGCCTATGGCCGTGGCAAGTACGGTGATGACGTCTCCTCCTGTGTTTGGCCCTTGGCTTTGGGAGGCTTGGTTCTCAAGGTAGCGCACAAGGATGGCACCCAAGTTGAGTGACAAGCTGCAGTTGATGTAAGCAGCCTTTGCGAGGACTAGGATGTCCTCCTCATTGAGTCTCGTGAACTCATTACATGCCTACAAGGTGTTAGCAATAACATATAACAAATAGCGAATTACAGGATGTTGAATATTCTTCCCCTTGTTCACTCTACTAGTGAAACTCATTCCATTATAGTGTTGATTAGGGGAAGGACTTAAGCTAGTAAAAGATGCACGGAAAGCATGAATATCATTGTTTGGCAAATTAAAACATGTGCACCATTCATCTAATGTTAAAGTGTAGTTGTTGTTCATCAGACAGAAAGAAATAGTATCCTCTCCTTGCCATTGTTTAATGGTGCTTTGCAACGAGCTTAGAAATTCAATAGTTAAGCGGCGATAAGTAGGTACATCATTATACACAAAGTTTTGCAGGATAGCTCTATTGAAAAGTAAATTGAAGTTATCATAAATACCGAGTTGGTTCAATATGATGGGGCAAGCCCACTTGGTGGCCTTCACTTTGTGGTTCTTGATCCTGTTGAAGCAATCACGATGGGCCTCATTCTTGAACCGTATCCTCATGCGTTCCTGTGCGGCAGCCCGAGAAGCGCTAGCGGTGTGATATGTCCATTTTGCATCACTATTCTATATCATAATTTACTGTTATTCATTGATATATTTCATATTAAGAGATGATACTTATGTTATTTCATATGTTTTTGCATGGTTGATGACTTTTGGAGGATGGACCGCTGAAGTTAGGATTCTGATGGAAAATGCACCGTTTGGAGGCGAAATTCGCGAAGATCAGAAAAATCCCGGAAAATACATGGAAAATCCTATTTTTCCAGAAGACGAAGGATGCCAGAAGGGGGAGTGGAGATGGGCCACAGGGGGCCCACACCACCCCCTAGCGCGGGCCAGCCTTGGCCGCGCCACTAGGTGGTGTGGGAACCCTGGCCCACCTCCATCTCTCCCCTTTAGCGTATATTATCCCCACGAAACCCTAAGCTTGGGAGAGGGACCATATAAAGATTCCGCTGCCTCTACAGGGCGGAAAACTACAAAGAGAGAAAGATCTCTCCGACAGACAGATTCTGTCGGGGGAATTCCTTCCCGGAGACGGGAGATCGTCGCCATGAACACCACCATAAAGCTGGACTTCATCGGGATCATCATCATCATCACCACCACCATCATCTCCGCCAGCACCATCATCACCACTCCATACCGCTGTAACAATTGGGTTGAATCTTGCATAGTTCTTAGGGGAAACTTTCCTGGTGTTGATTACTTGTTGTAGTTGATGCTATTGAGTGGAACCATTGAATTATTGTCTATGTTCAGATTGTTACTTATCATTATTTCATCTCTGATCTTGATCCATATGATGTCTTCTGAGTAGTTTGTTTAGTTCTTGAGGACATGGGAGAAGTCATGTTGTTAGTAGTGGAATTGTCTTCAGAAAGATTCAATGGTATGATAATTAAGTTGTGGTGTATTTATTCTAGTGGTGTCATGTGAACATCGACTACATGACACTTCACCTTTATGGGCCTAGGCGAATGCATTGTGTATTTGGCTACTAATCGTATGGGTTGCCGGAGTGATAGAAACCTGAACCGTCATTAGGAAACCTTTGCACAAGGGATGTCCGGATCTTAGAGTTTAAAGCTGTGGTTAGGTTTCTATCTTAATTACTTTCTTGTACTTGCGGATGCTTGCAAGGGGTATAATCACAAGTATGTATTAGTCCTAGGAAGGTCGGT
The DNA here is from genome assembly GCA_910589775.1 of Avena eriantha. NCBI lineage: Eukaryota > Viridiplantae > Streptophyta > Magnoliopsida > Poales > Poaceae > Avena > Avena eriantha. The sequence goes on from OU342741.1 coordinate 63,171,351, forward strand.
ACATTAGCACAGATTCACCCACACAACACTTGTCAAACTAAAGAAGATTAATCAACTATATGAAGCGAAAGCACTTGATGATATTCCCATGTGTCCACGAGAACGTTTGGTCATCTTAAGTAATACAACCGGCTTGTCCTTTGCTAAAGAAAGGATTGGGTCACTTACTGCATTTATTATTATTGTCTTTCATTCACTCGTACTTTATTTATCTGCATTATCAAAAACCCCTAAAAATCCGTTTGCTAAGTATTTGCAGAGAATTCCTGATCCATACCACTCATCAACACCTTCTGCTCCTCGTTGGGTTCGACACTCTTATTGAAAATACTACGATACACCCCCCTATACTTGTGGGTCATCAAGACTATTTTCTGGCACCGTTGCCGGGGAGTGAAGCGCTATTGGAGAGTGGAAATGGTAAAGGAAACTTCTACTGTGAGTATTGTTTATTTCTGTTAGTTAATTTATTTCAATATGGATAATTCACTTATTTTCTTATTTCGTAATGTACTACCACTGCTAAGGTAGTAGATGAACCACCACCTGCTGAGAATGATGCTTTTAAAATACCTACAAGAATTATGGATCATGTTATGGATAACTACTATTTTGGAGATGGAACTGTCCATCCCGGTGATCATTTGCTTTTTATACACGAATTATGCGGGTTGTTCAAGTGTGCATGAATTACAACAGATCAAGTCAAGAAGAAGTTATTCTCATTATCACTGAAAGGAAGAGCTGAGGAATGGTATAAGATGCTAAATAATGGTCAAGCTCTTGAATGGGAGGAAGTAGTACCTCTCTTTTATACACAATTTTATCCTCCTAGTGAGATTCATAAAGATCAGAATCAAGTATACAACTTTTGGCCTTTTGATGGATAGAGTACGGCTCAAGCTTGGGGGAGCCTGAAGTTATTAATGCTCAAATGTGCTATTCATGAGCTCCCTCACAATATTATTATCAATAACTTTTATGCAAGACTTTCTCTTCATGATAAGGATCTATTGGATGCTTCTTGTGCTAGATCATTTACACGGATGGAAGAAGAAGCTAAATGGGATCTTCTAGACCGTATTCAAGACAATGCTGAAGCATGGGAGAATGATAAAGGAAGAAAGTCAGGTATAAATTATGATTATGAATGCATTGAATCTTTTATGGGAACTAATGACTTTCAAAATATTAGAAATGCTTATGGTCTAGACTCTCAAGCCATTGCAAGTTATTTTAAAGCTTTTGCTTCTTATATTGAAATTCCTAAAAAGAAGTGGAATAAGTATCATGCACCTTATAAAGATATTGTTAATTGTGTTCCTGCAAGAAATACTGAAGTTTATACTGATAATCATGTTTTACCTGAACCTTACATTGAGAAAATGCCTTTCCCAGTTAAGATAATGGAACATTCTATGATAGCTAGTATGGTTAATGAAAGTACAAATAAAGCTGTTGAACCGATGATAGCAAATGTGAAAGACTCTGTCACTAAATATGTAGGAGATGGACACACTATTCTTTGAAAGGATACTTCTAAAATTGTTTCACAAAGTAGTGTTATAAGAGCTAGTATCCCTCTGTTTTCTGTTAGAATAAGTGATCATTGCTATAATGGTTCTTGTGATAGTTATATCATTAAATTTAATCATGATGCTAAAAGTTATTATGAGAGAGGGAATAGTGTTCTTATGCATCTCAATAATATTAAGTTTCCTCACTTTATGCTGAAAATCTTTATGTTACACTTGTTTTGCCTTCCTATGCTAGTAGCCTCTGGTTTCAACAATTTGTTTGCTTACAAACTTCCCTTGCATAGGAAGTGGGTTAGACTTAAACATGTGGAATTTTTCTTCTTGATGCTCTCTTTTACTTCAATTCTTACTCTTATGTGAGCATCATTAAAATTGTCATGCCTATCTTAATGGCTATAAAGAAAGAGCTTTTTGGGAGACAACCCAATATATTTGTGCTTTCAGTTTGTTTTTGTTTATTTGAGTCTTGGAAGTTATTACTTTGGTAATAACCTCTCCTTATCCTTTTTGTTTGGTTTTTGTGTCAAGATCAATTCTAATGAGAGAGAAGTAATATTTGGCAAAATTGCTGTCCCGAAACAGATTTGTGTGCTTCATTGTAAAATTCGTGAAAAATCTCTATACATCGGATTGAGCTGTAATGTTTTTGTGCTTCTGCCCCAAGTTATTATATAACTTTCACTAGTTTTGAACTTTATGATTTGAGCAACAGAAGATTTTTGAAAAAATTGATCTTTACTTGCTGGTCTGTTTTGACAGTTTTTTGGCACTCTTGCATTTGCCTCTTAAATCGATTTCCTTTTTGAATTCCTTTTGGGCTTTCAGAAGGAGTTGTTTCAGTAGCTTATGTTTTGATGGATTTAAGTTGAAATTGAACTTAAAAGGTTTATTACCTCGTATGCACTAATGTTGCTAATGAGAATTCTGTGATGTTTTGTGTGAAACAAATTTTCAGGTTATAGGAGAAAATGGTGTAATAAGATAGTGAAAGGTTAAATGACTCAAGCAATATGTGTATGACGATGAAGATATTGATGTTATTCAAGTGGTGACTCCGGAAAAATTTATCAAAGACCAAGCTCAGAGACTTGCAGAGTCCGTTTTTGAATAGGTAATAGTTCTGGTAAGAAAAGGTCCGCGAAAAATCTGTCTAGTTATATTTTTGTAGTTTTTATCTAACAAGGAAAGCAACGAAGCGAAAGAGGGTCGAAAACGGATCCAGGGTGGCTCACACCACCCTGTGGCGCGGGCCCACTTGGCCACGCCACCAGGTGGTGTGGCCACCCTGGAATCCGTCTCCAACCCGTTTTCTCCCAGTACTTTCCTTTTATTGTAAAACTTCGTAATATATAATCCCCCGAATTCCTCGACGTTCATATATCGTGTTCTCGTTGTGTTTTCGCTTCGATCTGTTTCTGCCAGGAACTATTCTTAAAGTTTGGGAGCACATTGGTCTCCGCCAATGACAAGAGAAAGGAGCCTGCGAAGGAGGATCTCCAAGACCCTGAGCAGGAGAAGGAGATCGAGAGTAAGGACGAAGAGGAGGCAAAGAAAAACCAGCATCCACACACCAGCGCCACCATTGCAAGCATTCGAGTGGTGGAAAACCCTGCCATGTTCAAATGGACTGCATGGATTTCCACTGGAGGGAAGCCTCCGCGTCACTGTTTGGCTTCGCGGTCACCTTCTCCAAGCACCAAGAATCCTTTCCATACCCTTATACATGAGTATCAATTCCAAAATATGCCAGAGGAGAAACTACCCTCCAATTGGGACATGCCCCGTTCTAACCATGCAGGAAAAGAAGACTTTAGGGAGGAAGAGTGGGGAAAGAATCGTACTAGTTGGGATTCACAACCCGTCATGATTGATACGTTGCAAATGTATGTATAATTTATCTACTTTCTTATGTTTTGTTCTAACTTTGGAATACTTTTATACACTTTCTTGGACTAACCTATTAACAATATGCCATAGTGCCAGCTGCCTATTTTCTACTGTTTTTGGTTCCTTGAAAGTCAGAAAATCAATATTCTCGGAATTGGACCGGACAAAAGCCAAAGTTGATATTTTACCGGAAGATTCACGGAGCCAAAAGGAGAGACGAATGGGGGCCACAGGGTGGCCAAACCACCCCTAGGCACAGGTCCCCCCAGGCCGCGCCAGGGCATGGTGTGGGCCCCCTGGCCGCCCACCGACCTCGCCCCTTCGCCTATATATTCCTCCCGATACAGAAACCCTAAATCATCAAGCCTCCATCCACGAAAAGTTCCACAGCGCCGCCGCCACCGAAGGGGAGATTCGGGGAATAGGAAGTCTCTGTTCTGGCACCCTGCCAGGATGGGGAAGTGCCCCCGGAGCCATCTTCATCGATCTCCACTATCATCTCCATCGCTGTTGCTGATTCCCATGATGATGAGGGAGTAGTTCTCTCTCGAGGCTAAGGGTTCTACCGATAGCTATGTGTTCATCTCTCTCTCTCTATGCATGATCTTATTGAGATCATGAGCTTGTAATCTATAGATCTACCTTGCTACTCAAGTGCTTTAATAGATCTCTGCTCTCCCCATATGTGTGAAGTTGACAGTGTGCACACTGTGGTGGCACTTAGGCTAGAGATTACAAATACTTGTTATGAGTTATATTTGGAGTTGGATGTCTCTATGAAATTATGGTGTTTGTTGGAACCATCTAGTGCTCAAGGTGACAGTGTGGGGTTATCTAGATGCGGAAAGCGAACTTTGAGGTGTGCTGTTATAGCCCTACCATCGATTAGAGTGTTCAACCGGAGAGTAGTTAAGAGTAGTATCATAAAGAGAATATATTTATATGAGAGTATTCACTAGTGAAAGTATGATCCCTAGGCCTTGTTTCTAAGCATTGAAACACCGTTTGCAATTAGATCTGTTACATGTTTGCTTGCTGCTATCTTTATTTCAGTTTGCCTTTAGTATCTTCCATGCCATCAAAGTATTTTCTGGTACCGTTACCACTTATAATTATCTATACCACTTGTATTTCACTATCTCTCCGCCGAACTAGTGCACCTATACACCTGACAAGTGTATTGGGTGTGTTGGGGACACAAGAGACTTCTTGTATCTTGATTGCAGGGTTGCTTGAGAGGGGATACCTTTGACCACTTCCTCCCTGAGTTCGATAAACCTTGGGTGATCCACTTAAGGGAAAACTTGCTGCTGTTCTACAAACCTCTGCACTTGGAGGTCCAACAACTGTCTACAAGAATAGAAGTGCTTAGACATCAAGCTATTTTCTAGCGCCGTTGCCGGGGAGGTAAGGTAAAAGGTACTCACATCCTCCGATGTGAGTGCTCGAAGTTATTTCCTTTAGATTCTACAATTCTGTCCTTTTGTTTCTTGTTTTCACTAGTTAGGCTTAATGGAAAACAACAACAAAATTAGAGAGCTCTATAGTATTTATCTTGAGTTAGGACATGAAGTGTTTGAAGAAAAAATTGAAAAACCTATGGAACTTTATTTGCATGCTAATAGCAATGTTGTTAGTATGAATCCTTTGGACACCATTATTGCTAATGCTATGGAAAAGTCTAAGCTTGGGGAAGCTAGTTTTTATAAAAATGATCTTTTTAGTTCCCCAGCTTTGGAAGATAGCTATTCTATTGCTTATGATGATAGCAAACCTCCAATATATGATGATTACAATGATGAGTATGATATTTTCAGTCCACCTACTATTGAGGAGAAAATTAATTATGATTACAATATGCCTCCTATATTTGATGATTATGGTGATGAGAATAATAATGATAGCTATTTTGTTGAATTTGCTCCCACTACAATTAATAAGAATGACTATGCTTATGTGGAGAGTAATAATTATTATATGCATGTGGCTCATGATAAGAATGTTTTATGTGATAGTTATATTGTTAATTTTATTCATGATGCTACTGAAAGTTATTATGAGAGAGGGAAACATGGTTTTATGCATCTCAGTAATATTAAGTTTCCCCTCTTTATGTTGAAAGTCTTGAAGTTGCACTTGTTTTGCTTTCCTATGCTTGTTGCTTTGTGCTTTCATGACTTGTTTCTTTACAAGATTCCTATGCATAGGAAGTGGGTTAGACTTAAATGTGCTTTGAATTTGCTTCTTGATGCTCTCTTTTACTTCAATTCATATTTCTTATGTGAGCATCCTCTCAAACTATCATGCCTAACTTAAATGCGTTAAAGAAAAGTACTTATTGGGAGATAACCCAAAAGTTTTAGATGAGTCTTGGAAGTTATTACCTCAGTAATAACCGCTCCTTATCCTTTTTATTTGCTTTTTGTGCCAAGAGTAACCTCTAATGAGAGAGAAGTAATGATTAGGAAAGTTGCTGTCCTGAAACATATTTTTGTGCTTCACCGTAAAAATTCATGTAAAATCTCTGTACGTCGTTTTGAGGCGTCAAATTTTGTGCTTCTGCCCCAGGTTGTTATCTAACTTTCGTTAGTTCAACACTTATGGATTTGAGCAATAGAAGGTCTTCGAAAAAATTGGTTTTTACCTACTGGTCTGTTTTGACAGATTTCTGCCGTTATTTGCATTTGCTTCGTGTTAGTTCCTTTGTGAGTTATCTTTGGGGAATTGAGCTTTTTGAGGGAAGTGCTTCAGTAGCTTGTGTTTTAATGGAAGTTTTATTGGTGTTGAAACTGAACCCAAAGACTTATTATCTTGAGTGCACTAATGTTGCTAATAAAGATTGTGTGAAGTTTTGTATGAAGCAAAAATTTCAGGTGTATGGAAGGAATGAGTAATGAGATAAAGAATGGACTAAAGCTCAATCTTGGGGATGCCACGCGTGTCACCCCAAGAAATATCCAAGAAGTACAAGCATCAAAGCTTGGGTATTCCCAAGGCATCCCCCTCTTCATCAATAAAAATCCTAGGTTTCTTCCAAACACTTCATTTTTATTGTTTCATGCACAGTTGTGTTGTTCTTGGAGCGTCTTCTTTTTCGTTTTCGTTTGCTTGGTTTGCTTAGTTTTCTGAATAAATTGGTTGGACCTCCTCTTTTATACGTTGGTTTTCAAATAGTTTGGTTTGGATTGGAAAAGAGTAGGAAAATTCATGCATAAGTGGTAAAGAGAGCTTGTTTTTGACTGTGGCCTATGCTTTGTCATGCCATGCTTGATATTGTTTTGGCTTTATGCTTAGTATTATTTTCTCTAGCATGACTTGTTACAAACAATTCAGATTGCTTAATGCACCTTGGAAGAATCATGCGTTGTTTTAGCATATTAAAGCATAGTATTGTGGTATTCTCCTTTGGTGCGTTATTTGGGTTGACTTGGTGCATGCTCACACCATGTTATGACTATCCCAAGTCACCATAGCCTTTATTATCCTTTAGTTTTCAATTTGTAGTATCACTTTATGCTTTTATTAATGATGTTTTGTCGCTCTGCATGATTATGGCCATTATTGATCTCTTAGTTTGTCGCTCCCAGTCTTTTGCTAGCCTCCATAACCAAGTATGAGTTCCACTCATGCATCCAACTCCTAAAACCAAGTTATTCCAAAGAGTCCACCATACCTATCTATTAGCTTATGCTATTCCAAGTATATTCATGTTTTTATCTACCTTCCGAATTAAACTTGTTATGAGAAAACTAGTGATTAAAGCTCTCACGACTTGATGGCACACTTTACTTTTCTTGCCCTTAATAAACTTGAACCATTGTGCCGTCTATGTTGTATATGCTTGCACTTATATGTTGGGTATTAGCAGAACAATGTTGTCATGGGGAACGCTTTCAACATTGCACTTGTACTTTGTACCTAGTTGATATCATGCTCTTTTGTCTATGGATGTCGTCGGTGTGAAATGAAAGGGGAGCTTGTAAGTCCATGGAGTTATGTATGTGTGTTAGAGAAACACCTGGGCTGCCTGTCTAATCCATGCTGTCATGGTGGAAACCTGCAGCATAACCATAATGATCTGTCTATGAAGCATTCTTCTTAAAAAAAGAGTCAGATATTGAGAAAAAAGAGATATATGAAAAGAGGAAAGAGAGAAAAAAGCACCATATTCCCATGGTAAATAAGAAGATTGCTGAGATGCTCGTTGTCTGCTTGCCTTGTCATTTTGATATGGGGATTCTTCCGTATCATCGGGCAAGGGGTACCCCGTTGGCGGTTCTCTATGATACACATGTACTTACTATGACAATAACTTATCGGTAACTAAACTTGATTAGCATGAGGAGCGACCCTCGTATTCAAGGGACAGGAGATTTCCAACTTATACTTTGTCAAGCATATACACCATAGTTTGTTCACTTTAACCTTAATCACTTCAAGATGCTTATGATAGGGGCAATGCGAGCTACAAGCTATTAAGTACCATAATTTTTGGAAGCTCTTTATGAAACTTGAATCTCTGCTTCCTTCTATGAATGCCTTTCTTCCACTTTTATATTGAGTCTCCACCTTCTATCTTTATGCACCTACTTTGAGAGCATAGTGGCCATTCTTAGTTCTATGTGCATTGTCCCAAGACTTGTTGATTGATGCATAACTTTGATATTGCTTGTTTGAAACTATTTCTATCTAGTCACTCTTATGAACTTTGAAGGTGTCCTATGCATTTATGTTTGCTACTCTATGAGGGACAAGATGAATGCCACTATGCTATGTTTTCTTTATGTGAAACAAACAAACGTCTTGCAAAGCATTGTTATTCATGAATCTTTTGTTTGTACCTTTTCATGTTACAACATAGTTGCTTTGTCTTATTGTTAGAACTTTGTCTTTCATGTTATGATTGAAGTACTATGATCCCAGCTATCAATGTTTTACAAATACTTTGATCAAGTTTATGAAGGTGCATGTCACCTCAAAAATTATTCTTTCTTTTTATCACTTACCTACTCGAGGACGAGCAGGAGTTAAGCTTGGGGATGTTGATACGTTGCAAATGTATCTATAATTTTTGATGTTCCATGCTTGGTTTTTATCTACTTTCTTATGTTTTGTTCCAACTTTGGAGTACGTTTTATACACTTTCTTGGACTAACCTATTAACAAGATGCCATAGTGCCAGCTGCCTGTTTTCTGCTGTTTTTGGTTCCAGGAAAGTCAGAAAATCAATATTCTCGGAATTGGACCGGACAAAAGCCAAAGTCGATATTTCACCGGAAGATTCATAGAGCCAGAAGGAGAGACGAAAGGGGGCCACAGGGTGGCCAAACCACCCCTAGGCGCGGGTCCCCCCAGGCTGCGCTAGGGCATGGTGTGGCCCCCTGGCCGCCCACCGACCTCGCCCCTTCGCCTATATATTCCTCCCGATACAGAAACCTAAATCATCAAGCCTCCATCCACGAAAAGTTCCACAGCACCGCTGCCACCGAAGGGGAGATTCAGGGGACAAAAAGTCTATGTATCGGCACCCTGCCGGGACGAGGAAGTGCCCCCGGAGCCATCTCGATCGATCTCCACCACCATCTCCATCGCCGTTGCTGATTCCCATGATGATGAGGGAGTATTTCTCTCTCGAGGCTAAGGGTTCTACCGGTAGCTATGTGTTCATCTCTCTCTCTATGCATGATCTTATTGAGATCATGAGCTTGTAATCTATAGATGTACCTTGCTACTCAAGTGCTTTAATAGATCTCTACTCTCCCCATGTGTGTGAAGTTGATAGTGTGCACACCATGGTGGCACTTAGGCTAGAGATTACAAATACTTGTTATGAGTTATATTTGGAGTTGGATGTCTCTATGAAATTATGGTGTTTTTTGGAACCATCTAGTGCTCAAGGTGACAGTGTGGGGTTATCTAGATGCGGAAAGCGAACTTTGAGGTGTGCTGTTATAGCCCTACCATCGATTAGAGTGTTCAACCGGAGAGTAGTTAAGAGTAGTATCATAAATAGAATATATTTATATGAGAGTATTCACTAGTGAAAGTATGATCCCTAGGCCTTGTTTCTAAGCATTGAAACACCATTTGCAATTAGATCTGTTACATGTTTGCTTGCTGCTATCTTTATTTCAGTTTGCCTTTAGTATCTTCCATGCCATCAAAGTATTTTCTGGCATCGTTACCACTTATAATTATCTATACCACTTGTATTTCACTATCTCTTCGCCGAACTAGTGCACCTATACACCTGACAAGTGTATTGGGTGTGTTGGGGACACAAGAGATTTCTTGTATCTTGATTGCAGGGTTGCTTGAGAGGGGATACCTTTGACCACTTCCTCCCTGAGTTCGATAAACCTTGGGTGATCCACTTAAGGGAAAACTTGCTGTTGTTCTACAAACCTCTGACTTGGAGGCCCAACAACTGTGTACAAGAATAGAAGTGCGTAGACATCAATGATCATGAACCACATTGAGCACAACTCGGAGTTGATTCTGTTGGGTTTGCAGCATAGAAAACAAAAAAATTCCTACGATGAGAACTATACGCCAGGATCTATCTACTAGATGTAGAGCAACGGGTGGGTATACATGCATAGAGAACTTACACTCGAAGACAACAAAGCTTTGTTAACGAGATGGAACTCGTGGATGATGTAGTCGTACACTTGCCGATCTCAATATCGTGATGAAGTCCAACAGGTCCAGCTCCAGCACGTCCATAAGATCTAGCTCCAGCAAGTCCATCACCACCAAGTCCAGCACCGCAAAGCAGCGGTGCATCCGTGATCGCACATACTTCCGGTACCCCGACAACCTCCGTCCCTCTCTCCAGCAAAGCAGCGGAAGCAGCAACTCCTTTCTAGATAAAGACACCGGGAACATGTATCTCGCTAATCCGAGACCATGGGGGAATAATACTAGAGGGGGAGAGAGATCCTTCACGAGGAGGTGTGAGTATGAAGGTGTGAGAGGGGGGCCTTTTATAGGAGGAGGGGAGGGTACCCCTCCCCATGGCCGGCGCCCCAAGGAGTGACCCCTCACCTTCTCATTCATGTGGTGGTAACTCCCTCCACATAAATTTGCCCCTTCACATTCTCTTTTAAAGTCTCCACTTTAAATGCATTAAATTTCTCCAAATTTAATGCTCTTTCATTTAATAAAACTCTTTTATTAATTTTATTCAGAATTTTGTTAATTACTTTAATTAACAAACATTCACATAAAACCCCCTGCAACATTTCAATATTACATGCAGAACCAATTTCAGCAATTTCACCCGAAACAGTTTTGGTGTCTATTGAAATAATTCCAGCGCTTTCTTAAATCTTTATCTGAAACATATTTGCTCCAAATGGTGTCGGTATCCCTTAAGTGTGTCACCCTACGGTTTGCGAATAATACAGACATGATCGTGACCCCTCTCGGATCAATAATCAGAAGCGGGACCTGGAGATCCATACTGACTCCTACACATTCAACGATGACTTCTGTGATCGTGAGAACCTTTAACGCTAGTAACTAAATCCCTTTGTCTCGCGATATATTACATGTACGAGATTCGATCATCGGTATCTCCATACCTAGTTTGATCTCGTTACCGACGTGTACTCTTTTCTTGTTCCCGTGATATAACATTCTAGTGATCACATCACTTGCTTGCAAGCTATTTCAATTTGATATCACCGAGAGGGCCTAGAGTATATCTATCCGTCATCAGGATGGAAAAATCCCTCTCTTGATCCATGAGCCTCAACATAACACCTTCGTAGCACTGAACCCACCTTTATAGTCACCCTGTTACGGTGTGACGTTTGATGTTATCAAGATACTCTTCTGGTGTTAGCAATTAACATGATCTCATGGTCTAAGGACTAAGATTACTTCATATGATGTTATAGCAATATAAACATAATGACTTTTATCGTGATGCTATACTTCGGATGAATGTTCATCACATCATTCTACCAATGTTGTGACCTCGTTGTTAACAACATCCAATGTCCATGATCAAGAAACCTTGATCATCTTGTTAATCTACAAGCTATTTTATATGAGAGGCAGTACTAGGAACTTTGTATTTTGTTTATTAAACACACATGTATTAACGTTTCCAATTAATGCAATTATAGCATGCCAAATAAACATTTATCATAAACATGGAATAAAATAATAACCACTTTATTATTGCCTCTCGGGCATATTCCCTTCAGATTCGTACTCTCACCTTCGAGATCAAGGACTTGAGGAAATTGATTGAAAAGCTCATCGAGAGAACACCACCAGCACCGAAGGAGTAATTCATCATCAGGTTTTGGAATCCCCTTGGTATGTTCCAAGCTTGGGGGAGTGCCGCGGTATCACATCATTATCTTCTATCGTTTTACCTTTTTAGTAGAGTCATATCATGAATAGAGAAGTTATTATGTAGGATGGTTTACATTATGGAAGTGTCCCCCCTCTCATTAGATATCTATGTATCCCTTGGTGTGAGTTGCCGATATGGAATATTAATGAGATGTTTTATCATTTATTCTTTTGCATAACTTATATTATTTTTCACTAGTACTATATGATTGATCTTGTTGTTAGTATTGGTATCACTTTGGGATCATGAAGTAAATTTACTTGGTTTTGGCAAACCTGGCTCGTTCAGTAGCAACACTATTATGAGAATTGAATGAAAAAGATAAAAGCACTTTCAATAAATATAATTTCATCATCATTCTTTCTTGATTGGCTCATAAGCTTAGTATTATCTAGTTAAGATCTTTTGTGCTTCCAAGGAAGATTGCATGTTTGTTTTTATCACTTGTATGTTTGTTTGTTTCCTTCAACTCTTATGCTTGCTACCCAGCCTTGCTAGCCAAAAACCTGTACTGAGAGGGAATGCTTCTCGTGCATCCAATCCTTAAACCAAAACCTATGCCATTTGTGTCCACCATACCTACCTTGTAGCATTATTTGTTATTCCAAGTATATTCATGTTTTTATGTACCTTATGAATTAAACTTGTTATGTGAAAACTAGTGATTAAAGCTCTCACGAACTTGATGGCACACTTCACTTTCTTGCACTTAATAAATTTGAACCATTGTGCCCATTTATGTTGCGTATATGCTTGCGCTTTATAAGTTGTGAGTTAGCAGAACCATGTTACCATGGGGAACGCTTTCAACATTGCACTTATTTAGTTGATATCATGATTCTTTTGCTTATGGATCCCGACGGTGTGAAATAAAAGGGGAACTTGTAAGATCATGGAGTTTGTATGTGTGTTAGAGAAATGCCTGGGCCGCTAGCCTAAGCCATGCATAATCATGGTGGAAACTTGCAGCATAACTATAATGAGCATTCTATGAAGCATCCTCAATAAAAACCTATGCAAATAGCAAATAAAAAGATCACCGAGATGTGCATTGTCTGTTGCATTGTCATTTTGATATGGGATAGCTCTCGTGTCATGGGGCAAGGGGTACCCCATTGGCGGTTCTCTATGATACACATGTACTTACAATGACAAGAACTTACTCGTGACTAAATTTGAGTAGCATGAGGTTCGGTCTTCGTAAGTAAGGGGCTTGAGATTTCAACTTATAACTTTTCAAGCATATCCTCATATTTGATCACTTTAACCTTAATCACCTAAAGATGCTTATGATAGGGCAATGAGAGCTGAAAGCTAATAAGTACCATAATTTACGGAAGCTCTTTATGAAACTTGAAATCCCTGCTTCCCTCTGCGAAGGGCCATTCGTTTACTTTTTAGTTGAGTCAGTAAACCTATTCCCTTCTATCTCAACAAGTATTTTGAGTTGTTGTGTTTCATTCATTCATATGATGATTTATTCAATCATGTTTCTTATGTTCCTTGTTTTGCACATTGCTCTTATCTTAGTGAGTATTACTTTGAAAGCTATCATTGAAAAACCCTTTATGTTTGAACTCCTGCAAATTGTCAACTACTCTTTGACTAAGAGCAAAGTTTGCCATTACCAATTCTGATTTATTTTGTGTATCTTTATTGTGTGTCCTTTACCTATTGCAAGTTAAGTTATATAATAGTGAGTTGTCTTCTATTATGATTTATGTATTGATGAATGTGATGCTCCTTGTTGATACGTCCATTTTGCATCACTATTTTATGTCATAATTCACTGTTATTCATTGATATATTTCGTATTGAGAGGTGATACTTATGTTATTTCATCTATTTTTGCATGGTTGATGACTTTTGGAGCATGGACCGCTGCAGTTAGGATTCTGATAGAAAATGTGTTGTTTGGAGGCAAAATTCACGAAGATCAGAAAATCTGGGAAAATATACGGAAAATCCTATTTTTCCAAAAGACGAAGGAAGCCAGAAGGGGGGCTAGAGATGTGCCACAGGGGCCCACACCACCCCCTGGCGCGGGCCAGCCTAGGCCACACCACCAGGTGGTGTGGCCACCCTGGTCCACCCCTGGCACTCCTCGCTGGCGTATATTATCCTCCCGAAACCCTAAGACTCGGGGAGCGACCATAGAAAGATTCTGCCGCCTCTGCGGGGCGGAAAACACCGGGAGAGAAAGATCTCTCCGGCAGACAGATTTCTACCGCGGGAATTCCTTCCCGGCGAGGGGAGATCGTCGCCATCAACACCATCATCAAGCTGGACTTCATCGGGATCATCATCATCACCACCATCATCACCATCATCACCCTCATCACCATCTCCATATTGCTGTAACAATTGCGTTGAATCTTGCATAGTTCTTAGGGGAAACTTTCCCGGTGTTGATTACTCTTTATAGTTGATGCTATTGAGTGAACCATTGAATTATTGTTTATGTTCAGATTGTTATACATCATTATTCCATCTCTGATCATGATCCATATGATGTCTTGTGAGTGAACCATTAAAAATCCGTTTGCTAAGTATTTGCAAAGAATTCCTGATCCATACCACTAGCCAGCACCTTTTGCTCCTCGTTGGGTTCGACACTCTTACTTATCGAAAATACTGCGATACACCCCCTATACTTGTGGGTCATCAAGACTATTTTCTGGTGCCGTTGCCAGGGAATGAAGCGCTATTGGAGAGTGGAACTGGTAAAGGAAACTTCTACTGTGAGTATTGTTTACTTCTACTAGTTGCTTTATTTTCGTTATGGATAATTCGCTGAGTTTCTTATTTGGTAATGCTACTACCACTGCTAAGGTAGTAGATAAACCACCACCTGCTGAGAATGATGTTTTTAAAATACCTACAAGAATTATTGATCGTGTTATGGATAACTACTATGTTGGGGATGGAACTGTCCATCCCAGTGATCATTTGCTTTTTATACACGAATTATGCGGGTTGTTCAAGTGTGCAGGTATTACTACAGATCAAGTTAAGAAGAAGTTATTCTCATTATCGCTGAAAGGAAGAGCTGAGGAATGGTATAAGCTGCTGAAGAATGGTCAAGCTCTGGAATGGGAGGAAATAGTGCCTCTCTTTTATTCAAAGTTTTATCCTCCTAGTGAGATTCATAAAGATCGGAATCAAATATACAACTTTTGGCCTCTTGATGGAGAGAGTACAGCTCAAGCTTGGGGGAGATTGAAGTTACTAATGCTCAAATGTCCCATTCATGAGCTCCCAGTAACTACCTTGGTGAATTACGCTCTTAGTTGCATGCCTAGATGAGAGAAAGTGGTTAAAATAGTACGGTGGGGCCCAGGGGCCACACACAGGTAGACCTTTCGGCCGTCCTAACCACTTCCAGAACATCGGGACAAGAACGAGCGGCGTAATCGGCAGGCGAAGGGATCAACTACATACACAAGTGAGTATGTATGCAAGCCACATACAACAGTTCTCAGAGCCATTCCATCTAAAAGAAATAGAAATATTGCAACGCCATACGGCAAGATCCAAACATCCTAGATAGAGATAATAGTTTAGGATAGCTCCTCATACATCAAACATCAGAGTATCAGGCGGAAGCGGAAGACAAGATCCGAGTACGGATAAGAAGAAAATCGGCATAATATGCCACATACATAAACACATCCCGCCCACAGATCTCACGGATCCCCGTTCCCGGAATCTCTACACCGAGTGATCGTTGCCAACATCATCCGTCTCCTCCACCCAGTATCCATCTTGCGAATACACCTGTTCATCTGAATCAAACAATTTATCGTGTGAGACCCTAGGGGTACTCAGCAAGTCGTTATGCCTCTAAAGGGGACATATACATGGGGTGACGCAATTGTAGCAAAAGATAATAACTAACAAGTCTATAGAAACTCGCTAACCATCCGCCTAACCAATGATAGACGGATGTCCGTTAATTAGTAACAACAGTTATAACGGTATAATTAACCGATCCATCCTCCTTCTCGCTTACCAACGAGAAAGCGGACGAACAACCCATCCGTTGGCAGTTTTATTAACCATTCCATGAGCATTGCACTATTTACTAGGCAGGTATTTAGTCAAATTAAAAGCGGTACTTTAGTTAAACTTATCTATGATCGAGAAACTGTGCTCCAAGTCGTCCATAACCGCGGACACGGCTTTCAGAAAGATTTACCCTGCAGGGGTGCACAAATAGCAACACACACTCGATCAACCTCGGAAAAACCAACTCAAAACCCAACGAGGCATTCACGACAAAGCGATCACATGATTTAGAAATATTTTAGGGGGCCACCCCATTAAGCTACCCGCAACGAATTTGGCCGGCTCTAAGACGGACCCAAGGTTTGTGTTAATGGCTGTAAACGACTGGGAACCCGAAAGTGTGACTGGGCTTGTCGATACCGCGAAAACATTCCATGATCCAAAATAGTATAGGTGCTCCACGCACAATCTTAAATAAAACAGTAAAGCATGGCATAAGTACAGGATAGTAATAAAGCCCCAAACTACTTTGTGGCCCCAAGAAATAAGAATGAATCAAGATCTGGCTCAGGGGGGTCCACAGGCCTCTCGGATGTGGATAGTGCGACTAGTCAAGGAACAGGAATCAAGTACTCGGGGTCCTACAGGACACAAGTGAACATGAAAACCAAATAGCAGATATTGCTCACCGGTGCCTCTTTCATTATTTATCCCATTACTACTCAGGTTAAGTTGTTTAGGTACCTCGTTATCCATCAGACACTCATATACCGTACACATGCTTTTCAACGACTCGCATGGCTCAAACAACTCCTGTAGTAATGGCTCATGGGATGGAGGGACAAGCTTCGGTGCGGTTTTAAAGTAAAGGCTATGCAGTACTTGGGATTCAATTTAATGTAATCGCGACTCAATGATGCAAGAATAAGATAGAGGCAATAGGTACTATATGTATGCAAGCATGTGGTAGTGCTTACCTGGCAGCTCAGTTGAAGCAAGAGACGGATCTAGGTAGTGCTCCTAGGATTCCTGATCCCTACTCGGCGTCTATTCGAAGAAGAACCAAACAAACAAGGGCCAACATAAATAAAGTGCACAAGCATATGAATTAAAGTGCGACAAGCAAACAAGCATGCCATGATGAATGATGCACAATTTGCATGGCAATAATGTAGCATGGCATGGGTGAGGTGTGGGGTACAAGATTAAAGCATTTTATTGAGTTTTGGTCACTTTTTATTCCCAATTGAGATGCTGTATACTTATTATTTATATGATGCATGCTGCAATTCAGAACAAGGAATGCATAGATAGAACGGGCTCGTCGCGCTGATCGATTTAGACATATTATTTGTCGAATTTGGAATTGTAGAATTAAAGTTATTAATTTATTAAAGAAAATGGCATTTTATTGTAATTTTAATCATCTCGAAAGCAGCTAACCCCAGTCGCTGACGGGTGGGACCAGTGCTGACTGGGCGAGACGGTGCGCACTAGGCTTTTCTTACCACGCGTATGGCTAGCCGCAGTCAATGATAGGCAGACCCGATGCTAGAGCGGGCCCACGCACCAGCGGGGGTGAAGGGGTTTGTCACTGCGGCTGACAGGTGGGGTCCGGTTGGAGCGCGGGTTAGGGATTATGAAAACGCGGGTGCTTTTCTGTAAAAAGTTCAAAGGGGCTGACCGGTGGGGCCTGGTGTACCGCGGGTTAAGGCAAAAGATTGTGGGAGGGGTATTTGCAAAGTAGCCACTGCTACTGTTTTTCTTCCCATGCGGCTCTAACGAAACTGAAGGGGGCGCGCGGCTGGCGGAATGGGCGACCGAACTCGCGTCGCAGCGCGCGCGCGGCGGCGGCTACCACTGGGCTAGGGGAGGGTTGTTGCTGGGTTGCTGCTGCGCGGCTAGGTAAGGCTCCTGCAGCGCGCCGACGAGGAAACGCTCGCGAGCTCGCCGCACAGAGGGCGCTCGACGGGTGGTCCGGCGAGAACAGGAAGCTACGGCGAGGAAGGAGATGTCAGGGAGGATTGGACGCTCACCGTGGGCTCGTTGGCGGGCTCGGATCAGGCTGGGAAGCGGTGGATCGACGACGATGCAGACGCTCCCGTGGCTAGGGTTTCGGTCGGCCTCGTCGCTGTTCGGCGAGGCTGGTCCTTCTCCTCATCGTCTGCGGGTACAGGGGCGATGCGGAGGGTCGCCTCGGTCTTCCCCAACAGCCCAACAACCACGCCGCCGGCTAGTAGCGAGGAGGGGGAGATGGAGGCCGATAGATCGCCGGTGGTGGAGAGGGGGTAGTGGGGAGGAGATGGTTGGCGCAGGGGCCAGGGGAGAGGCACTGGGGCACGACAGAGGCGTCAGGGAGAGGATAAGAAGGAGGGGCGAGGGAGAGATGCCGTGGGGAATCGGGGGAGAGAAAAAGGTGGCTCGGCCACCTTTTCCTCCTTCTCCTTCACGTGCTCGGCGTGGCAGATCAGGGCAGGGGCAGGGTGTGGCTACAGGTGGGCCAGAGAGAGGAGAGGCTCGGGTGTGGGGCTGGCTGGCAGAGAGAAAGAGAGAGGGTAGGGAGAGGCTCGGGTTTAGCTAGGGTTAGCCTCTGTTAGGGTTTAGGAGGGGTGAGATGGGGTAGCTCGCATGGGGTAGGGAGGGCTAGGTAGTTAGATTAGAGAGGGGGACTAGGGAGAGAGGGGTACCTCGGCAAGGAGAGGTTAAGGTGGAGTAGGGTTAGGGTTTAGAGAGAGGATTAGAGAGAGAGGGTAGGGGTAGGATCTTAGAGTTTTTGGGGCTTTCTCATGATCATGGCAAGCTCAAGCAAGAAAGGATGGTGGACAAGAGGGAATGTGTGTCTAGGGTTTTGGTGATGCATGATCATGTACATGGAAGCATACACAAAAGAGGGGTGATGAGGGTGGAAGGGAGAAAGAAATAAGGTGGTGAGGATCTAGATTAAGAAAAAGGGCTCCACTTGTATATGCATGCACTAGGGCTCAACAAACAAAAAGAATCACTTGACATGATTCCCAAGGTTCCATGCTTCACTCCCAAAAACAATTAAAAACCAAAGGAGAAAGATAGTGGTGGTTTGCATGACCCATGCATGGGCATTAAATGCCATGTTTTATTCTTGTGAAAACAATAATAAGGTATCATGGCATTATTCCCATGCATCCTCAAAATGTCGAGTAAAGGCCAAGCAAAAGAATTTAAAAGAAGGTTCCAAGTGGAGTAGATGGAGATGATCATATTTGAATATAATTGGGACTTGTTAGTGTGTATATTCCAATAGATGTTTAATAGTCCCAAAAATATTCCAACATGAGCATGCATTCATAATTATCCCATATGGAAGCTTGAAAATGGGTACCACTCACAAGGCATGCAAAGGTGGCTCCACATATCAAAAATGTGAAAACAACATGATGCTTGCATGGAAGCATGTGGAGTGGTAAAAAGGATCCATCCCAACCCACATGAGCTAGATTTAAATGCCAAAGGAAAAGTAAAGCTCATGGATAATTAGGATGGTGGAATTATAAGGTGGTGACAAAGAAAGGTGATGGAGTTGAATAAAAGATATGCCCCCAACTCAACTTGGGCATCAAGCATTTATCAAGACCCAAATACAATATATCAAGAGCCAAATACAATTACTAATGCATATGAGAGAAGAACCAAATGAAAAGGGTTTTATATGATGCTCAAATGCAAGGTAGCATGATGACATGAGCATGATATAATTATGATGCAACAATTATATGTAGGAAGTAGCCATTATATTACTAGACCAAGTAGCATTACATATGTTAGACCAAGTAGCATTTTATGTTGCACTTCTTTTTCCTTCTTATGCAAGTAGCCTCTAGTTTTAACAACTTGTTTGATTACAAGATTCCCTTGCATAGGAAGTGGGTTAGACTTAAATGCGTATATTTTTTCTTCTTAATGCTCCCTTTCACTTCAATTTATATTCCTGAGTGAGCATCTTCAAAATTATCATGCCCATCTTAATGGCTATAAAGAAAGAGCTTTTTGGGAGACAACCCAATTTGTTTTTTCTTTCAGTTTGTTTTTGTTTCTTTGAGTCTTGGAAGTTATTACTTCTGTAATAACCGCTCCTTATCCGTTTTGTTTGGTTTTTGTGTCAAGATCAACCTCTAATGAGAGAGAAGTAAGATTTGGGGAAGTTGCTGTCCCGAAACAGATTTTTGTGCTTCACCGTAAAAATTCGTGAGAGATCTCTGTATATCAGATTGAGCTGTAGTTGTTTGTGCTTCTGCCCCAGGTTGTTATTTAACTTTCGTTAGTTTTGCACTTTTTGATTTGAGCAACAGAAGATTTTCGAAAAAATTGATCTTTACATGCTGGTCTGTTTTGACAGATTTAGCCACTCTTGCATTTGCTTCTTTAATCGATTTCCTTTTTGAATTCTTTTTGGGTTTTCAGAAGGAGTTGCTAGAGTAGCTTATGTTTTGATAGTTTTCAGTTGAAATTGAGCTCAAAAGGTTTTGTCACTTCACTTATACTAATGTTTCTAATGAGAACTGTGTGAAGTTTTGTGTGAAAGAAATTTTCAGGAAGTGGAGATAATGATGTAATAAGGAAGAGAAAGGTTTTATGACTCAAGTAATAAGTGTATGAAGATGAAGATACTGTTGATTATTCAAGTGGTGACTCTGGAAGAATCTACTAAATACCAAATTCAGAGACCTGTAGAGTCCGTTTCCAATAGGTAATAGTTCTGGTAAGAAAAGTTCTGCGAAAATACAATCCAACTATATTTTTGTAGTTTTCAATCAATAAGGAAAGCTACGAAGCGAAAAAGGGACGGAAATGGAGCCAGGGTGGCTCACACCACCCTGTGGCATGGGCCCACCCCTGGCCGCGCCACCAGGTGGTGAGTCCACCCCGGACTCCGCCTCCGACTCGTTTTCTCCCAGTACCTTCCTTTTGTCATGAAACTTCGTAATATATAACCCCCCGGATCCCCCGAGGTTCGTATTGAAGGAAATATGCCCTGAGAGGCAATAATAAAGTTGATCGGAAACATCAATACATGTGTGTTTAACAAACAAAAAGGGTTCCTAGTTATGCCTCTCTTATAGACTAGCTTTTTGATTAACAAGATGATCAAGGTTTCCTGATCATGGACATTGGATGTTGTTAATAACAAGGTCACATCATTTGTGAAATGATGTGATGAACATTCATCTGAAGTATAGCATTACGATCAAGTCATTATGTTTATATTGCTATAACATCATACGAAGTAATCTTTATCCTTAGACCATGAGATCATGTTTATTGCTAACACTTGAAGAGTATCTTGATAACATCAAACGTCACACTGTAATAGGGTGACTATAAAGATGGGTTCAGTGCTACAAAGGTGTTATGTTGAGGCTCATGGATCAAGAGTGGAATGTGTCAGTCCCGATGACGGATGGATATACTCTGGGCCCTCTCGGTGATATCACATTAAGATAGCTTGCAAGCAAGTGATGTGATCACTAGAATGTTATATCACGGGAACAAGAAAAGAGTGCATGTCGGTAACGAGATAAAACTAGGTATTTGGATATCGAAGATCGAATCTCGGACATGTATTATATCATGAGACCAAGGGATTAAATTACTAGCGTTAAAGGTTCTCACGATCACAGAAGTCATCGTTGTATATGCAGGAGTCAGTATGGATCTTCAGGTCCCGCTTCTGATTATTGATCTGAGAGGAGTCTCAATCATGTCTGCATTATTCGCGAACCATAGGGTGACACACTTAAGAGTTACCGGACACCATTTTGGAGGACATATGTTTTAGACGAAAGAATTGCAAAGCGCAGGAATTGTTTCGATAGAAACCGGAATTGTTTCGGGTGAAATTGCAGAAAGTGGTTCTGCATGTAATATTGAAATCTTGCAAGGGGTTATATGTGAATGTTTGTTAATTAAAGTAATTAACAAAATTCTGAATAAATTTAATAAAAGAGTTTTATTAAATGAGAGAGCATTAAACTTAGAGAATTTTAATGCATTTAAAGTGGAGACTTTAAAAGGGAATGTGAAGAGGCATTTTAATGTGGAGGGAGTTACCAGCACATGAATGGACGAGGTGAGGGGTCACCTCCATGAGGCGCTGGCCATGGAGGGGGTACCCCATCCTCTTATAAAAGGCCCCCCTCTTCCTCCTTCTTCCTTACACCTCCTCGTGAAGGATCTCTCTCCCCCTCTAGAATTATTCCCCCATGGTCTCGGATTAGCGATATACATGTTCCCTGTGGCATTTCATCTAGAAGGAGTTGCTGCTTCCGCTGGATCGCTGGAGCGATGAGGTGGGGGTTGTCCGGTGGCTTGAACGTGTGTGCGAGGACGGATGCGTTGCTGATTTGCGGCGCTCGGACTTCCACACGATCTTGAGATCGGGAAGTGTACGACTACATCAACCACGAGTTCCTACTCGTTAACAAAACTCGTTGTCTTCAAGGGTAAGTTCTCGATGGATGTATGACCACCCGTTGCTCTGTACATACTAGATAGATCTTGGCGTATAGTTCTCATCGTAGGAAAATTTTGTTTTCTATGCTACGGACCCAATAATGGTATCAGAGCCTGATCTATGCGTAGGTGCTTTGCACGGGTAGTATACATATGTTTATATGTGGGCGATGATGATCATGTTATTGCATCTTCTATGTATTTTGGATATTGGTGGCATAGTGGGATGAAGCGGCCCGGACCAACCTTACATGTCATCGTACATGAGACCGCTTCCACGATTGACATGCAACTTGTTTTGCATAAGTGGCTGGCGGGTGTCTGTCTCTCCTACTATAGTCAATATCTGATTTACAACGAGTTGCTAATAACTTGGTTATCCTCGTTGTGGTTCATGTTCGTAGGTAAGAACGGTTTTATCTCCGAAATCCCTAAGCCACGTAAAACTTGCAATTGATAAATTAGAGGAGTCTAGTTTAGGTCGTTGTTGGGCTAGTGTATTGATATGGTATTGTTGTAAGTAGATGTATGATAGATACTCTTACAACACATTCAACGTGTAAGTTCCATAGACCTTGGCCTTACACACAAAGGAATGATAGAGATCATACCACGATGCAAATGATAGAGATCAAATGCATGGACCATATCATCTCAATTTACACATTAGATGTTAGCATCTTATACTGCTAGTTTGACGCTTCTGTAGCATTGTAAGATGATCCCACATTTAGATATCAAGATAAAATGTGTTCTTCTTTAAGTATGCACCGTTCTGTGGATCGTGTTTCGAGACATCACGTGATGATTGGGTGTACTCGACTCTACGCTTTCATATAAACGGGTGTAAGATAGTTTTACACACGCGAATACTAAGGTTCTTACTTGGAAAGCCTAGCATGTATAGACATGGCCTCGGAACACGGACCGAAAGGTTAAGCATGAGTCATATAGTTGATATGATGCCCATATAGATGCTCGCCTTTGAAGCTACACCGACTCACGTGATGATCGGACTTGGTGTAGTGGATTTGGTTCATGTAATCACAAAAAAGACACGGGGGATGTCGTTTTTGAGTGGGAGTTCATTAGTAATTTGGATTAGTTGAACTCACTCTATCATAAACTTAGTCTAAATAAACTTTACAAATTCTGTTGTAGATGGCACCGCCTACTTTTAATTTCAATGTGTTCATGGAGAAAGAGAAACTTGTTGCGAATGGTAGCAACTTCACCAACTGGGCTATGAATTTGAGGATTCTCCTCACTGCTGCACAAAAGCAATATGTGCTAGAGGCGCCGCTAGGCCCCCCACCAGCTCCTGATGCCCCTAACGAGGAAAAGAATGTCTATATAACTCATCAGGAGGACCACAACTTAGTTCATTGCGGCATACTGTATGTGCTAGAGCCAGAACTTCGAAAGCGTTTCGAAAATGGCAATGCCTTTGATACCATGGGAGAATTGAAAATGATTTTCGATACCCATGCTGCCATAGAGAGTTATAATGCTTCTGAAAAGTTCTTTAGGTGCATGATGGAGGAGAACAGCTCCGTTAGTGAGCACGTACTCAAAATGTCCGGGTACACCGATAAGCTTGTGTCCTTGGGAATAATGATTCCCATTGACTTAGGCATACATCGTGTTCTCCAATCTCTGCCACCTAGCTACAAGAGCTTCATGATGAACTATAATATGCAGGGCATGAAGAAGTCTCTTCCCGAGCTTCTATCAATGCTTAAGACTGCAGAAGTGGAGATTAGGAAATAACATCAAGTGTTGATGATCAATAAGACCACTGGTTTAAAAAATGACAAGAAAGGCAAGCAAAAGGGAAATAAGGGTGGAAAATCTGTTGCCACACCTAAAAAGAAACCCCGAGCTGGCCCTAAGTCTGACATCGAGTGTTACTATTGCAAGGGGACTGGCCATTGGAAGCGCAATTGCCCCAAGTATTTGGCGGACAAGAAGGCCGGCAAGGCAAACAAAGGTATATATGATATACATGTTATTGATGTGTACTTGACTAGTACTCGCAGTAGCACCTGGGTATTTGATACGGGATCGGTTGCTAATATATGTAGCTCGGTTCAGGGGCTGCGGAACAAGCGACAACTAGCAAGGGATGAGGTCAGGATGTGGGTCGGCAATGGATCAAGAGTTGATGTGATCGCCGTCAGGACGCTACCTCTCCATATGCCATCGGGATTAGTTATAAATCTGAATAATTGTTATTTGGTGCCTGCACTGAGCATGAACATTGTATCCAGATCGTGTTTGATGCAAAGTGGTTATTCCTTTAAATCTGAAAACAATGGTTGTTCGATTTATAAGAATGATATCTTTTATGGTCATGCACCTCTGTTGAATGGTTTATTTCTATTGGATCTCGATAGTAGTATTACGCATATTCATAATGTTGATGCTAAAAGGATTAAACTTGATAATGATATATCGGCATATATGTGGCATTGCCGTCTAGGTCATATTGGCGTTACACGCATGAAGAAACTCCATTCTGATGGACTTTTGGAATCACTTGATTTTGAATCATTTGATACATGTGAGCCATGCCTTATGGGAAAGATGACTAGAACGCCGTTTTCCGGTTCAATGGAACGGGCGACAGATTTATTGGAAATCATACATACTGATGTGTGTGGACCAATGAGTGTGTCGGCGCGAGGTGGATATCGTTATTTTGTTACTTTCACGGATGATTTGAGTAGATACGGGTATATCTATTTGATGAAACACAAGTCTGAAACCTTTGAAAAGTTCAAAGAATTTCAGAATGAAGTGGAAAATCATCGTAACAGAAAGATCAAATTTCTGCGGTCCGACCATGGACGTGAGTATCTAAGTTACGAGTTTAGCACACACATGAAAGAGTGTGGAATAGTTTCACAACTCACGCCTGCCAGAACACCACAACGTAATGGTGTGTCGTAATCGTACTTTATTAGATATGGTTCGATCTATGATGTCTCTGACTGACTTGCCACTGTCATTTTGGGGTTATGCACTGGAAACCACTGCATTCACTTTAAATCGGGCACCATCTAAATCCGTTAAAACGACACCGTATGAATTATGGTTTGGAAACAAACCTAAGTTGTCATTTCTTAAAGTTTGGGGATGCGATTTTTATGTGAAGAAACTTCAGCCGGATAAACTCCAACCCAAAGCGGAAAAAATGCGTCTTCATAGGGTACCCTAAGGAATCGATTGGGTATACCTTCTATCACAGATCCGAGGGCAAGATTTTTGTTGCCAAGAATGGATCCTTTCTTGAGAAAGGGTTTCTCGCGAAAGGTGTGAGTAGTCAGAAGGTACAACTCGAAGAGGTTATTGAACCTTCTCTTCATGAAATGGCGAGTAGCGCAACACCGGAAATTGTTTCGGAGTTGACTTCACCTAATGAAGAGAGAACTAATGATATTTATCATGAAACTCCGAAAGAGGACACTACCAAACCTCGCAGGTCAAGTAGGACATGTGCAGCTCCTGAACTGTACGGCAATCCTGTTGTGAATTTCATGGTTGATGAAATGGATGACCCTGTGACGTATGAAGAAGCGATGATGAGCCCGGATTCCAACAAATGGCTAGAAGCCATGAAATCCGAGATGGAATCCATGTATGAGAACCAGATTTGGACCTTGGTGGACTTACCTCACGATCGAAAGGCCGTTGAGAATAAATGGATTTTCAAAAGAAAAACTGATGCTGATGGTAATGTGACCATCTATAAGGCTCGACTTGTCACAAAGGGGTTTCGACAAATTCAAGGAGTTGACTACGATGAGACTTTCTCTCCTGTAGCGATGCTTAAGTCGGTTAGGATTATGTTAGCAATTGCTGCATATTTCGATTATGAAATATGGCAGATGGACGTCAAAACTGCGTTCCTCAATGGTAATATTGAAAAAGAGTTGTATATGATACAACCTAAGGGTTTTGTCAATCCTAAGGATGCTGATAAGGTATGCAAACTTCAGCGATCCATCTATGGACTGAAGCAATCATCCCGGAGTTGGAATCTCCGCTTTGATGAGGTGATCAAAGAGTTTGGATTTGTCCACACTTATGGAGAGGCTTGTAATTACAAGAAAGTGAGTGGGAGCAATGTGGCATTTCTGATATTATATGTGGATGACATATTATTGATTGGAAATGATATAGATCTTTTATACAGTGTTAAAAGTTATCTAAACGGCAAATTTTCGATGAAAGACCTTGGTGAAACATCATATATATTAGGCATTAAAATCTATAGAGATAGATCAAGGCGCCTAATTGGGCTATCGCAGAGTACATACCTTGATAAGATATTAAAGAAGTTTAATATGGACGGAAGTAAGAAGGGGTTCTTACCTATGTTGCAAGGCAAGACATTGAGCAAGACTCAAAGTCTGGCTGCGACGGAAGAAAGAGAGATAATGGATAAGATCCCCTATGCCTCGTCCATAGGCTCTATTATGTATGCTGTGCTATGTACAAGACCGGATGTGGCACATGCTATTAGTTTGACTAGTAGGTACCAATCTGATCTAGGTTCGGAACACTGGATAGCGGTCAAGAACATCCTCAAGTACTTGAGAAGAACTAGGGATATGTTTCTTATATACGGAGGTGAAGAAGAGCTAGTCGCTAAGTGTTATATCGATGCTAGCTTTGACACCGATCCGGATGACTCTAAGTCTCAATCCGGATACATATTTCTCTTGAACGAAGCAGCAGTTAGTTGGAGAAGTTCCAAACAACCTGTGGTGGCTGGATCAACGACGGAGGAGGTATATGTTGCTGCTTCAGAAGCGACGCAGGAAGCGGTTTGGATGAAAGAGTTCATTACGGAACAAGGTGTGGTTCCTAGTGCATTGGACCCAATGGTGATTTATTGTGACAACAATGGAGCCATAGCCAACGCCAAGGAACCAAGGTCTCACAAGAATTCCAAGCATATTAAGCGCCAGTTTCACTCGATCCGTGAGCATGACAAGGATGGAGATATAAAGATTTGTAAAGTACACACAGACCTAAATGTAGCAGATCCGTTGACTAAATCTCTCCCTAGGGAAAAACATGATCAACACCAGAACTCCATGGGTGTTAGATTTATCACTATGTGAACTAGATTATTGTCTCTAGTGCAAGTGGGAGACTGAAGGAAATATACCCTGAGAGGCAATAATAAAGTTGTTATTATGTATTCCTTATATATGATAGATGTTTATTTTGCATGCTATAATTGTATTGATCGAAAACATCAATACATGTGTGTTTAATAAACAAAAAGGGTTCCTAGTTATGCCTCTCTTATAGACTAGCTTGTTGATTAACAAGATGATCAAGGTTTCCTGATCATGGACATTGGATGTTGTTAATAACAAGGTCACAACATTTGTGAAATCATGTGATGAACATTCATCCGAAGTATAGCATTACGATCAAGTCATTATGTTTATATTGCTATAACATCATACGAAGTAATCTTTATCCTTAGACCATGAGATCATGTTAATTGCTAACACCTAAAGAGTATCTTGATAACATCAAACGTCACACCGTAACAGGGTGACTATAAAGATGGGTTCAGTGCTACGAAGGTGTTATGTTGAGGCTCATGGATCAAGAGTGGAATTTGTCAATCCCGATGATAGATAGATATACTCTGGGCCCTCTCGATGATATCACATTAAGATAGCTTGCAAGCAACTGATGTGATCACTAGAATGTTATATCACGGGAACGAGAAAAGAGTGCATATCGGTACCGAGATCAAACTAGGTATTTGGATACCGATGATCGAATTTCGGACATGTATTATATCATGAGACAAAGGGATTAAATTACTAGCGTTAAAGGTTCTCACGATCACAGAAGTCATCGTTGAATATGCAGGAGTCAGTATGGATCTCCAGGTCCCGCTTCTGATTATTGATCTGAGAGGAGTCTCAATCATGTCTGCATTATTCGCAAACCGTAGGGTGACACACTTAAGAGTTACCAGACACCATTTGGAGCACATATGTTTCAGATGAAAGAATTGCAAAGCGCAGAAATTGTTCGATAGAACCGGAATTGTTTCGGGTGAAATTGCAGAAAGTGGTTCTGCATGTAATATTGAAATGTTGCAAGGGGTCATATGTGAATGTTTGTTAATTAAAGTAATTAAAAAAATTATGAATAAATTTAATAAAGGAGTTTTATTAAATGAGAGAGCATTAAACTTAGAGAATTTTAATGCATTTAAAGTGGAGACTTTAAAAGGGAATGTGAAGAGGCATTTTAATGTGGAGGGAGTTACCACCACATGAATGGAGGAGGTGAGGGGTCACCTCCATGAGGCGCCGGCCATGGAGGGGGTACCCCCCTCCTCCTATAAAAGGCCCCCCTCTTCCTCCTTCCTTACACCTCCTCGTGAAGGATCTCTCTCCTCCTCTAGAATTATTCCCCCATGGTCTCGGATTAGCGAGATACATGTTCCGGTGGCATTTCGTCTGGAAGAAGTTGCTGCTTCTGCTGGATCGCTGGAGCGAGGAGGTGGAGGTTGTCCGGTGGCTTGAACATGTGTGCGAGGATGGATGCGCTGCTGATTTGCGACGCTCGGACTTCCACACGATCTTGAGATCGGCAAGTGTACGACTACATAAACCACGAGTTCCTACTCGTTAACAAACTCGTTG